>CAIGQW010003411.1:1431540-1447249 GCA_903798125.1 Danio choprae | reverse complement strand
TGTTTCTTTGTGTATTTATACTCAGTGGAAACAAATATTTCTCAATTTTTGTTTACATTTGAAGTGAATTTGCCGAGGTTATGAATAATATTAGGCTTCACTGCATATGGTTTATATATCAGTTATTGTTGTTGTTGTTGTTTGAAACAATTTATTATAAAAACGTACCCCCGTATACATTTCTGGGGATCACGAATTATGTAGCCAGAGCTACGTATGGCTGCATTTTGTCTTTTTAAATGAATGCTACGGGGCGGTACGATGCCACCGCTGGCTTCCGTTTCATTTAGCTCTATCAGCTAACCGCTTACCTCCGTATGGGCAACTTCTCGCTGTCATCAGTTTGCACAGTGGCTCGCCTTGTAAATTTGGTGGACTTGAGACAAAGAGCGGTGTTGTCCACAATGATGTGGTTCGAGTCCAGCGAAGAACGATTCCAGAAAGCAGGTAAAACAAAAACAAAAGACAAAAAATAAAATAAACAAACAAGTAAATAACAGGATGAGAATGTGGTAAGATCTGAAAACGTGGTAAAAATCAGGCTGCTGCGACGGCTTTTCTTTTTCTGCATTGCTTTTGAAAACACTGTCAGTTGAGTTTATAGAAGTGGGTGGGTGGGTCAATCGGTGCTTTTGAAAACACTATTGGTTGGGTTTAGGGAAGGGGGTTGGTGGGGCTATTGGTCGGTCAGTCAGTCAGTCGACAGCAGCCTCTGGTGGATTTACGCAAGAACAGCAGGCGCGAATGGCACTTATGAGAGCAATTTAAGATCTGAAAATGCGTTCACATCGGCCTCTGGTGGATTTGCAAAAAAACGTACCTCCTGGGACATATTTTGCGCTCTCCATAAATGTATATAGGGGTAGATATCCACAATGAGCCTGGGTTGGAAACTATATAGTCTCTCAGACATAATAAACAAACTCAGACAAGTTCAGAAACTGGTGTCACTAAAGCTCTGTTATTGTGCATAAAATAGGTGGAAGAGAAGAAATGGCCAAATTATATTGTTTAAATTCAAAACAAGGGAGAAGCAGATATATGATTGTTCTGTGACAACACACATGCACATGTACAGCTCATTCATGTCTATGTGAGCAGTGCTGCGGTCAACAGAACGTGTTGCTGTCGGCACTCAATGAACAGAGCAGACGTAGGGAGAAATAAGACTGTAATGGGTAAACAATACCTTACAGTCATAGGACTTTAGCCCAAAAGGTGGTAAATTTGTCACTAGTCACTATTTTGAAATAAAACCGCTAAAGGGGTCTGGAAAGTCGTTAAATCTATAGTGACAAATTGGCAAGTTGAATGGGGTAAAGTGCAGGACTCAGTATGGCCGCATTGATGCAAGTCCCGCCTTTTAGTCAAAATAGCCTATTGTCAATCTTTATAGATAGGTAGTTCGTTGGGGTGGGGTCTGTACAGATTTCCTGAACACAGCCTCATTAGAAATACATCCTTCAACCATTTTTATAATGTAATTGAACATATGTTTAACTGCAGTTTTTAGGTAACACTAGGATGGCAACAACTTTTGTTCCTTTTCACACTAATGATATTTATAAGGGACATATTATCTACAAATAAAGGTAGTGGATTTTCATGTGTTCTTTGCACAAGGTCATATAAATACCAATGACAACAGTGTTTATGATATATAATCAAATATGTTTGCCTCAGCTATCTATCTCTATACTGACAACTTTTCTGACATGTTCAGTTTGTTTCTTAGCTCCCTATGCACAATGTTGTGCTTGGGTTCAAATCTGGTGAAGGATGGTTTCACAAAAGAGATAAAAGTAATGTAAAATCAAGGTAAAACTAAGTGGTCGCAGTGCTCTTTTCTCTTATGTTTGCTATGAAACACTTGCTTTACTTTGGTTGGGTTTAGGTCAGTGATTTGCTGGATGATCTGATCAGCAATTCCTGCCTTCTCCTGTACATGCACAAAAAGGATGAGTATCTGAAACTGTTAACATAAGTAAAAAAAAAAAAAAAAAAAAAAAAAAAAGTAAACTGCGCCCTCTAGTGAATTTGTCATCTGAAACGTGCAACAAAACGTACCTTGAGCAACAATTTAATGTGGCCCTTTTCCGCTATAGACTGATGGTGAACATCCAGATTTACAGTACTATGCAAAAGTCTTAGACCCCCAGTTAAATTTGTCGTTTTAGTAAGGGAATAATGACATTATATATTACTTCTCATTCTCTTTATTGAAATACAATCAGAGATTACAGGTTCTAAAAATACAGATTGTTTAAGGCTCAGAGTCCAGACCTAAATATTATATACGGTATAGTCAGCATTATAGGTAGTATGAGATTCATCTGGAGAGCAAAAGAAAGATAAAACATGATAAATCTAAGGAGGAACTCTTAGAAATGCTGAAAGATGCATGATATTGAATAGCACATCATTTCAACACTCAACAAAAAAGTTCAAGCTGTTGCTTGGTGCTAAAGAGGTCACGTTACACACACTTTTAATACTAGTCTTTTGATTCCAAAAGTAATTTTGTTCTGAATATTGGGTACATATTACCCATATTTTCTGCTTGTATATTAAAGGTATAGTTCACCCAAAAAGTAATGACCCTGCACTTGCTCCATGTTACATCTGTGATGGGAAATGATGAAATGGAGATCCAAATGCAGTCCAGTGGGTTTACTGTGAAGTGCAGAAAAACAGGAATGACAAAATGGTGAAAAAACATGACAAACAAAAACAAGCTAAAGAATAACAAAACCAAACCTGGGTACACACAGACATCACGGGGGTAATTAAGAAAACTACTGACAATGAAGGGCTAACAGAACTGAGTATAAATACACAAAGAAACAATTAACTAAACAAGCTGACAAGGCTTGTATAATAATAACCAAGACAACCAATAAAGACCACAGGAAAACTAACGTGAAGGGGTGTGACAGGAATAAACCAAACTAAAACGAAACACAGACAGGGTTACACTCCATACTTTTTTGATAGATAGATTTGTGCAAAAGTCTTCACAAAGCTGGTGGTGTCCTAAGACTTTTGCACGGTACTGTATATATTTTTTATTCTCGTTTAAAATTCCTCATTCAAATTTAGAGAAAAGAAGAAAACCTGTGTCTCTGGCTTCATGCAATTTCTAAATTCAAAGAGGCGAACATAGAAATAGACTCCCATCACGTAGAACGCCAATCCTTTAAGGAGATTTATTTTGGGTGATTTCTTCTCGTCCGTGTTCAGGAACATTCTGCTTGGACGTGAGCTCTCTGGCTTCATTACAACCATTGTTCAGCAGTGTTTCCATCGACACAGACAGTTGCAGACTCTAGCTTTACTTCTGTTGATTGCAGACTCTTTTTCCAGTGGTTGTGCTTTGTTAGAAACCGGTTGGCGTCTTGATTGCGAGCGCCATCCTCCCGCTGCCAACGGTTCATTTACCTCGTCTCAGCAATGAGATAGTTGATATGAGGCATTGATTGCCTTTTTTGTGAAGGTTTGCAGTATAACACCAGTGCGCCGGTACAAACTTCATATGGATCAGTTTGTGTGTAGACAGAGGGATATTTGTGGCTGAGCTATTGTCCTTAGCCACTAAACGTGTCCATGTGGCGATTCTGCTCAGCGTCAGAGATAAATGTTCTCCAAGCCTGTTGCTCATCCCTCTTTTGTTGCTGACACAGATGCAGCAAAAGATCCAGAAAAAAACTTTTTTTTTCACCGCAAGACTCTGGAAGAAACCCACAGCAACCTTTGGAAGCCAAGAGAAGAGAAATCCTGATCAAAACAGGGATAAAATGCACTTCTACAGCCCCAAACTCATCTTCTCCGAGATGCATGTGGTGTAAATTTGATCAAAAGCATTGGGATTTTTTTTTTTCTCTATTGGTGAGGGCATAGATGTCAGTGATGTGAAAAATACGTTAGAGCTGTTAAATCTCGAGTACAACAGCTTCTGGAGGCGATTACACTGTCGATATGAACCAGCTGTGGCTCTGGCAGAGATCTGATGAGGGTACGAGACACTCCGGGAATCAAAAATCAAACCAGAGATGACTGGAAGACGATGGAAAGTCCAGAATCGGTGAAGGAGTAATTGCGATGAAAAATTATTTTGCACATTTATCGCTGCGCTTTTTAATCCACACTAACAATGTGCCAAAGTAAGATGCTGAATCTCTGTCTGGGCTTGTGTTATTCTTGCCAACACTGGCAATGTTACGGTGTGCTTATGATGAATGCTTTGTGTTGTAGGACATTTCAGTTCTGCTGTTGGCCGAGAGTTTTAGAGTTTTAGTCAAGCTACAAACACAATATAGTACAAAATATAATGCAATAGAGTATATGAAACGTTTGGTTCCCAGTTGTGCATATTGCTATGAACCATCTATATCTAACCTAACAGAGACTGTCCAAAATCAAAAAACGTTGCGTGGAGAGGTAAGCATGATCGAACGCCCAATTAGGGGGTCAATCAGAAACAATGAATAACACCTGTTTGTTCTAGTGATTGGGCCGGAGAGACACCCTTCTTAAGGAGAGGAGATGGAGCAGTCGGGAGGAGAGAGAGAGAGAGCAAGCACACGCACACACGCACACACACACACGTTGTGCCATAAAAGAAAATAAAAACTAATACTTACCTTATAATCGCCGTCCTAGTCTTCTTCCCACAACAACAACAACAACAACAACAACGAACCTTGCTACACATTGCTATGTCAAAAGTAAGGTATATTTAATGAATGTATGCAACACTTATTTTGTAGTTTGTTATGTAACTTAACTGTATGGTGGTTAAACAGAGTGTTTAAATTAGAGGGATACAATTAGAACATTTAGGATGGATGGATGGATGGATCAATCAATGACAGAATGATAAATGGAGGTATGGATGATGGATCAATGACATGGATGGATGGATGATTGACAGAATTATGGATGGATGGATGAATTACATAATTGTGGATGGATGGACCCAATACAGAATAATGGATGGATGGATAGATCAATGACAATAATGGATGGATTATTCAATGACAGAATAAGGCATGGATGGAAGGATGAATGGATGATGGATCAATGGCAAAGATTGATGGATGAATGACAAATTGATGGATGAATGGATGGATCAATGAAAGAATGATGGTTGGATGGACCAAAAGACAGAATTGTGGATGGATGGACCCAATGCAGAATTATGGATGGATCAATGACAGATTAATAAATCAATGACAATAATGAATGGTTTGATTAATGAATGACAGGATGAGATATGAATGGAGGGATGGATGGATTAATGGATGGATCAATGACAGAATGATGGATGGATGGATCAATGGATTGATGAAAGAATGATGATTGGATCACTGACAATGATGAATGGATGGATCAATCAATGACAGAATTATGGATAGATGAATGAATGGATGAAAGTTCAATGACAATTATGGATGGATAGATGGACCAAAGACAAAATTATGGATGGATCAATTATAATGATGGAGTGATGGATGGAACAACACATAGAACAGTAAAACAATAAACAGAACAATTGATACAATGATAGATCAATTAAATGATAGAAAGATCAAATACTAAATAGATAGATCCACTCTTTAGCATGAGTGTGTGAGAATGTGTGTTGTGCTCTTGTGCACATGTGATTTTTGAAATATTAATGCTCTGCGAGTGTGATGTTTTCTAGTGTTCAGTAGGGCCTCATATCTCCAGCACTCTCTGAACACTTCATTTCCCATTATAGCCTGTCGTTTAGTGCAGCGCCTGAATGGACAGTTAGATTTATTTCCCCCCGTTGTCCCTGTAGAGATAGATCCTCATAAACACTGTCTCAATACTGTTAGGAAATACACTAATACGGATCAAGAAGGACCACATTTACACTGCAAATAAAATTAATAATTATGTCAAATGTAAATTATTTTACCAGCCTCTGGTATTTTGCCAAAACATTTTGATTCATTCAATTAAAAAAATAAAATAATAATAAAAGTTGTGGAATTCTTTTTTTAAATATTTAATTACACATATATTAATGTACACAAATATTTTTGATATTGATATTTAAATCAATAATAAAAAAAAGGGGTTCCCTTTTCAAATATTTCACAAGTGATGTTTAATAGAGCAAGGAAATAGTCACAATAAATACTATTGTCACACACACACACACACACACACACACACACACACACACACACACACGAGGAGAGAAGGTGAATGTGTTTTTATGTGGGTCGTGCACAGACAAGAAGTAAAACAAATGAACGGTGTCACTGAGTAAAGACTCTCATACGCTTGTTCAAGCGGTATGCAAGTGGTCATAGCGTTGGTGTGCAGCGTACATAAACAGTGGGTGAATAAGTTTCTCATTTTTTCTCATACGCTTGTCCAAGTGGTAAACAATAGTTCATCGTAAACATGAGTGAAACAAATAGTCACTTCCCTTCATTGGTGTCTGCATCCACAGACAACTGAAGCAAGCCTTCGAAGAGCACAGGAGAGATCGAAGCACTAGTGAGAAGATCCAGGAAGAGGTGACCATCCAACTTTGATTCCAGCCGGTGAGTGACTGAGTGAGGTGAGCATATAAAGGGAGTGGGTGATTGCAGGTGCAGGTGTGTGTGATTAGTATTCGGGTGATTGTTCACGGTTGCGGTGTGTGGTGGATGGTGATTGTGAGTGGTGACTGGGGCTGAGGGAACGTGCATAGGGTGTGACACCTATATTATATTATTTAATTTTTTTTCTAGAGAAATTTCTATTAGTTTGGTTGGAATAAAAGCAGATTTTAAATTAAAAACCTTTTTAAATTGGTTACAGAACAAACCACTGTTGTCCAATGGTGTGCCTAATTAACATAACTTATCTAGTTATGCATTTAAATTGACCTTGAATTCTAGTATCTTGCCAGATAACTAGTAAAATATTATGTGCTGGCACTGGTTATTAAAACTAGAATGTTGAAAAAAATCTTCTCTCTGTTAAACATCACTTGGAAAATATTTAGAAAAACTTCAGCTGCATTTTATAGGGTTTGTGATCCAGAAATCTCAGCTTGATATTTACAAATAAATAAATAAAATGAAATAAAGCAAAATAAAATCAATGAATGAAAATAAACAGAAAGAAATTTACTGAATAAAATTGATAACAAAATAATAATATTCATTTATTCATTCATTCATTAATTCATTTTCTTTTCAGCTTAGTCCCTTTATTAATCAGGGGTCGCCACAGCAGAATGAACCACCAACTTATTCAGCATATGTTTTACGCAGCAGATGCCCTTCCAGCTGCAACCCATCACTGGAAAACATCTATACACACTCATACACTACATTACACGACGAACAATTTAGCTTATCCAATTCACCTATAGCGCATGTCTTTGGACTTGTGGGGGAAACTGGAGCACCCGGACAACACGCTAACCCACGCCAACACGGGGAGAACATGCAAACTCCACACAGAAATGGCAACTTACCCAGCCGAGGCTTGAACAAGTGACCTTCTTGCTGTGAGGTGACAACGCTACCTACTGCGCCACCGTGCTGCCCCTAAAATAATAATAATAATAATCTAAAAATAAAAACAGGGGCCTCACGGTGGTGCAGTGGATAGCACGATTGCCTCACAGCAAGAAGGTCGCCCGTTCAAGCCTCGGCTGGGCCATTTGGCATTTCTGTGTGGAGTTTGCATGTTCTCCCCGTGTTGGCGTGGCTTTCCTCTGGGTGCTCCGGTTTCCCCCACAGTCCAAAGACATGCGCTATAGGTGAATTGGGTAAGCTAAATTGTCCGTAGTGTATGTATGTATGTGAATAAATGAATGAGTGTGTGTATGAAGGAGTATGAATGTTTCCCAGTGATGGGTTGCAGCTGGAAGGGCATCCGCTGTGTAAAACATATGCTGGATAAGTTGGCGGTTCATTCCGCTGTGGCGACCCCAGATAATTAAAGGGAATGAAAATGAATGAATGAATAAAAATAAAAACCATTTAGGAGAATGCTTCAGAAATGTCTGTTATTCAAAAAAAAAGGATTTTATTTAACTATAATGGTTTCTTAACCATTTCTCATACCATCAGAAATAAGATGTAAGTCGGTAACAATTTACCAATTCTCACTATTAACTAGTGGCTTACAACCTGCCTATTATTAAGAGATATTGGCTGTTTATTACTTTGTAAAGTACATATTCCTTAATACCCAAACCCAACTACTACCTTTCTAACAATTAATAAGAAGCAATTAGTAATGTTTTTAGCTTAAAGTCATAGGTAATTGTTTATTAATAGCAATAATTTTAGCTTAAAACAAAGCCTGACCAAAAAGTCTTGATATCGGTGTCTTCAAAACGTCAAAAACAACCTGAGGGTCAAAGTATATTTTAATTAGTGGCTACTAGTGGTGGTTGTGGCATCACAAAAGACTAGAAAAGACTGGCGGAAACGAACAAAACGAGAGGGAGGAGCGGCGCCTGTGACCCCGAGGTCAAACAGTAGCATCCTTCCAGCACATCCACATCACTTTAGAAACATTAACTCTTGCCTCTTCAGTCAGACACTCATTTATTTAAACCAGGCCTCATCTATCAAAACGGCTTCAGAGAGAGCAGATATTGGCACCAGACCCTGCTAATCAATGCCATTACCACTGCACCCTTTCCTAAAACCACAGAGGGTCATCGGAGGGGTCGCGGCGCGGTCGGACCACGCTCTGAAAATGAGGCCAGGCTCAAGTTCAAGGTCAGGGGTCAAAGGTCAATCTTTCGGGGAAATGGGCCCAGCTGTGCAGGGATGTGTGGGAGAACGGGCTGGACATCAGGTCCGTCTGGACGGGTGAGCGGTCGCGACCCCTGCCTTTGTGCTTGTATTGGTGAGTGGCGGTTTCCTTATGGTCTTGTGGTCGGACGCGGAGCTCTGCCAAGCTGCTCCAGAAACGAGAGACGCCTATTGGTTTAAAATATAGTGGACGAAGGTCAAAACGAGAGCAAACGACTGAGTTGGTGTCATGGATAAACGTCTGCTCGCCATATGAGGAGGTCAGGAGACTGTACAGTTCTGAAGCCTTTTATGATCAAAACACAATTATCGTATTACTCAAATAAAGTTTGCAATTGGAGTGATGTCTTAGAATACATTTAAAAAATGACGTTGACTGTTCGCTAAAATATATATTCATGACTGTATGATGAAGAGCCGGTGTGCTTGAAACGTTACACGCCTTGTATCAGCCTTTTTAATTTACTAAATTGGCATTTTTGGAGCTTTGGCGTTGCCACCTTTGTGAATATATATTTTTGCTGTTTGGCTGAGCACCCATTTAGAGTGATGTGCATGCTTTTGTGCATTTTTTTCATCATTTACTGTTTGTTCAAACTATATCTTTAAAATGAGCTAAATCAGTTAAATCAGAGTTTTTGGGGGACAACTTAATTGTTTTATGTTCAATCCACTTAAAATTACAAAAACAATTAAGTTAACTTAATCGATTTGTGTCAGCTCCTATATGAAGGAGCTGTGTGGAACTCAGCATTTTTTACATTGTAATAATTGCTGGGTTCCACAAAATTAATTTGTGTTGGGGCAACATGAAGGAATTACGTTAACCTATTTTAAAAGCAAATAGATTGAACATAAAACAATTAAGTTGAGAAAAAAAAACATCAAGCACTGTGTTGATTCAGCTCACTTTAAAGAAGTTTTTGTTTTAACTTGAAGAACAGGCGGCGCGGTGGCACAGTGGATGCTGGGGCGGTGTCCATATGCTAGATAAGTTGGCGGTTCATTCCACTGTGGCAACTCCTGATTAATAAAGGGACTAAGCCGAAAAAAAAATGAATGAATGAATGAACTTGAAGATTTTTCTTTTTTGCACATTATAGCATCTTTTCTGAATGATTAAAGGGTTTTTTATGAAATCATCAACGCTGTAATCGAACATTACTAAAAGAATAAACTCCAGTGCATTTATTCTGCTCAAGCAATGCTCACAAGTGTCCAGTCACAGCTCTTTTTCTTTTTATGTGGCATTTCAAGAGTTCACACTTAGCTGATGATTGATTATAAAGCTTGTTTGGCGTGCTGTCCCGGGAGAGAGCCCTGAGCTCATAGATCCTCGAGCCCGGGACTCCCTCCTGTTTGCAAGGCGAGAGGGGAGTTTGAGCTCAGGTAGATCTCGAGAACTCCCCTGCTGTAGTAGCTAATGAACAGATAGTGATTGCTCTTGAGATGACTACTTACTAGGAGCATGTCTATGATGCCGATTTGGATTAGTCAATTAACTTAAGTTGCATGTTTTTGGATGGTGGGAGGAAACCCGGAAACCCGGTGGAAACCCACGTGAGCACGGGGAGAACGTGTAAACTCCACACAGAAACGTCGGCTGGCTTGGTAAGGACTAGAACCAGTGACGTTCTTGCTGTGAGGCAACAGTGCTAACCACTGGGCCACCATGCCCAGGAAAGGAGGAGTAGGGGTGGAAGGGGAGATTCTTAAAAACGAAGTTGGCTGTGATATGAAACTTAGGGTATTTATAGTGGCTTAGGAATCGTCTGATTGGTGAATCATGAATTGGATAATGCGGGACCAGCCGCAACAATCATAAGCACGTGATCCTCTCGAAATTAGTTTATAAATAAACTTCACTTAGTTTCAGGTTGATTTAAAATTGCATGAAAAATGATTGAAAATGTAAATTCACAAATACTCAGACTCAACTTTATTATCCCGTTTAGGGAAACTAAAATTGCAGCAAGGTGCCGTAACATAGACGAAGTTCCATGTACACATTAACAAAGTATTACCACACAACATACAATACATCATTTTTTAGGTGCATCTCCCTGCCCGCTGGATTCATTTAATGACCTAATGGCCACCATCATAAAAAAATTCTAATTCTATTTGTCCTGCAAATAGGAACTCTAAAACGATGTCCTGATGGGTGGGATCACAATGGGTGATCCGGGGTGCATAGGATACCATGAACAGATTCAATAAATTGTTTATAAAACATTGTCATCATAGAGGTACAAACACGAAACGATCTAAGTTTCCTCAGAAAACTTTGTTGAACCTTTTTTCCTGACCGTGGAGGAGACTCACAATCACCGAATCATCAGCATATTTTATGATATGACAGTTCCCATACATACTCCGATAATCATTAGTATACATGATGAACAGAAGAGGAGAGAGGCAACAACCTTGAGGGGACCCAGTGGAACAATACTGAAAGTCAGAAAGAGCACCATTGACTCTAACACACTGCAGATGCTACTAAATCCAGAATCCATCCACAAATATTAAGATCCAAGTTAAAGAGAGAAATTAATTTCTCAACCAACAAATGTGGCTTCATAGTATTAAAAGCAGAAGAAAAATCAACAAACAACTATCAGGCATGGGTGTTAGGCTTTTCCAGGTGATTAAATACAGAGATTTAATAATCAAAAACATAATTATTAGTATTTAACTTGTGGTGTTAGATAGTTATTTATTTTAGTTATGATTTTTGTAACTTACAGCACTATGTCATTTATAATGTTCTATGTGCATCACAATTATTATTAATTAATAATATTATTATTATTATTCATTCATTCATTCATTTTCTTTTCGGCTTAGTCCCTTTATTGATCTGGGGTCGCCACAGCGGAATGAATCGCCAACTTATCCAGCATATGTTTTACGCAGCGGATGCCCTTCCAGCTGCAACCCATCTCTGGGAAACATCCATACACACCCATTCACACTCATACACTACGGACAATTTAGCCAACCCAATTCACCTATACTGCATGTCTTTGGAGTTGTGGGGGAAACAGGAGCACCCGGAGGAAACCCACGCCAACACGGGGAGAACATGCAAACTCCACACAGAAACGCCAATGTATGAGTGTGAATGGGTGTGTATGGATGTTTCCCAGAGATGGGTTGCAGCTGGAAGGGCATCCGCTGCGTAAAACATATGCTGGATAAATTGGCGGTTCATTCCGCTGTGGCGACCCCAGGTTAATAAAGGGACTAAGGCGAAATAAAAATGAATGAATGAATATTTGATTGGGTTCTTAAAACACTTGAGTCCTCTTTAAAGTCTAGCTACAAAATAAAACACTTACTTAAAAAAATTAAGTATATCTAATTCTTGAGAAGCAATGCAGAGTGGGTTTTTAATTTTTTAAATTTTATATTTTATGATTGACCTGGTTAGTGTGAGGTGAACAAAATAGGACCCAAAAAGCAGAAGGATAATCTCTGAGTTTTATTCAAATAAATGTCAAAAAATAATAACTTAAACAGGCTGCGAAGGCCTTTCACGGCGTCACAGATTGGACGAGGGGGAAAAAGACTTTGGAGGAAGAGCGTCTCACTCAGTCAGGCGGAGAGAGCAGAACCGGAGCTTTATATGAGCGAACACCTCTAGGGTTAACCAGCACTTTTTCTGAGTTTGGAGGGCACAATCTGAGTTTGATTGGATAGCTGCACAGTAGTGTTATCCTATTGGTGTATTGTCCCATTGATATGCCGTCCCATCCTCTACAAATCTGACAGCCGCTTATCTAAATGAACACACTTTAACAGTCACCAGTTCTTCACTGGATTGTTACTTGCAAAAAAGATTGACTCACTGAAACGCAAAGCCAATCAAATTTGCATGCAAGAGAGTAATTTCCCAATCAGACGGCCGTGATCTGGCAGCGTTGTCCCGTGAGCTGTCCAGTCGTGGGCAGGAGTATCGCAGAGAGAAGAAGCTGTTTATACAGGGTGGAGAGTAAGTTAAATATTTCCATTCTAAAGTGTTACACTGGGAATATGAGAGCACGCTCCGGTCAGATCTCTGCCAATAACACAAGACAGGAGAACAAACGCACAGCAATTCCCTCCAGATGTCCACGCGTACCGAGCGAAGGACACTTTGCTTCTTTACTGAGGAATTATACAATTATACACGGTTCAGTTTTAGTTCTGGTATCATTCTTGCCTTTTAGAAGACACAGATAAACAGAGAGAAAAGAAACAAAAACATTTTAGCAAATGGAAAATGCCATGCAGAGATGTTTTCGAGTGATGACACGGCTGATTTTTCTTCCTCTTTTGGTTTGAAGTGTCTGCTGAACACATAAATGTAAATGGTTCACTTCATTTTAACCGCCTCGGTTCAACTGATCTTATCAGCTCTTTTATTTTATGCTTCTTTATTCATAACTTCATATTCGAAACATGGATTTCATGTAATTTCTGTGTAAATGCATTTGTGTTGCTTCGTATTCACAAGTCACCAGACAGATAGGATCACGAAACTACGCAGACATCTTCAAATCATCTTAAAATCCATGATCAGGCTTCTCACTTTAAGCCAAATGTCAATTTCACTGACTTTTTCCTTGACTTTCATGTACTCAAAAAAATTTATTTCCTGACCTATAATGAACAGAGGAAAACAGCCAGCTGTTGTGTTG
The DNA here is from genome assembly GCA_903798125.1 of Danio choprae. NCBI lineage: Eukaryota > Metazoa > Chordata > Actinopteri > Cypriniformes > Danionidae > Danio > Danio choprae. Next base: position 1,433,766 of record CAIGQW010003411.1, on the reverse strand, counting down.
AGAAGTGTTGAGAATTTTGCGATTCTGTGATTGCTAAATTTAACGCAAAATCAAGCTTGCACTTTTTTTACTGTTGCAGATTTCCTGCAAATTATGGCCTGGCAGGACACTGTTCAAATGGTTAAGCAATGAGGAGACATAAAAACAGCCACACACCATATTTTAACAGGTACAGCCTGTATTTTACTGCTGTTTGCCAAGTGCGAAATTAACAAAATGGCAGTGAAAAAGTAGCCTAACAATAACAATAGGCAAAACATGTTAAGTATGTATTGTTTATAAAATATTTCTTCTTAGGCTCCAAGTAGTCTAGCTCCTGTTTATCTAACCAACCTTCGGTCTCGCTACAATCCAACCCGCTTTTGAAGATCTCAAAACTCAGAGCTTCTGGTAGTACACAGAATAGGAAAGTCCACTAAAGGAGGATGAGCCTTCTCATATATGGCTCCTAAACTCTGGAATAGCCTTCTTGATAATGTCAGAGGCTCAAACACAGTTTCTCAGTTTAAAACCAGATTAAAATCTTTTTAGTAAAGCATATACACAATGCGGCAACGCGGTGGCGCAGTGGGTAACACAATCACCTCACAGCAAGAAGGTCGCTGGTTCGAGCGTGTTCTCGTGGGTTTCCTCCGGGTGCTCCAGTTTCCCCCACAAGTCCAAAGACATGCGGTATAGGTGAATTGTCCGTAGTGTATATGTGTGAATGAGTGTGTATGGATGTTTCCCAGTGATGGGTTGCGGCTGGAAGGGCATCCGCTGCGTAAAACATATGCTGGATAAGTTGGCGGTTCATTCCGCTGTGGCGACCCCAGATTAATAAAGGGACTAAGCCGAAAATAAAATAAATGAATATACATAATGCATTACCATACTTGCCAACACTTCCGTTTTTGTTCCGGGAGTCTCCTGTATTTCACACCCATCTCCCGCCACACTCTCGTTTTGTTATTTCTCCCGGGAAACTCCCGTAATTTGTATGAAAAATCACTTTTTAGTCCATGTTTGTCAAGTTGCCAGATGATGTGTGAAGCTCATCACCTCACACAACTGATGAAATATTTATATCTTGAAGGATTTTTTACCTCAATGTGGCAACATAGGTGGTAGATGCAGGATATGAACGTCAGTAGTAGACAAAGCCTGATTTTAAATGTCTGGAAAATAACTTTTAAAATTCCAATGACCTGTGGGAAACTTGCATGATGTTGTTTAACTTTACCTCAAATCAGCAAAAATATGTAATGCATATTTGACATAATCATCGTGCATTAGTGTTAGTACTGTAATGTTAACCGTCACTATATATACATCTATATTTGTACTGTCATATCCAGTAGTATAAGACTGCTTGACCTTTGACCTCTGAGCTTCACAGGTACTCGACTGCTCTCTCTCTCTCAGTCTGCTGATGTCAAGCAAAACACCTTGACAGCAAACTGTGAGCTGTCACAAATCATCTGTTCCTGTTCTGAGAGCTTAAGTTGACAGACTTAGATCCAAAATCTAAGGAAATGTTTCAGATTTAATGCAAGTTGGGTTTAAAAAGGTCAGGAATTGCCTTTTTTCGCCTAATCCATTCAATATAAGCTGTTTTAGATTAATGAGAATATGTTAAAAGTTCAAGAGAATTGAGATCTTTCAGTTCATTTAAACAATCTGATTTGTTTTTGCAGAAAACACTTATTCTTACTAAAGCTGCATTTATTTGCATTTATAAAAACAGCAATATTTTGTCATATTATTGCAGTTTTCTTTCTAAAAATAGTTTTATTTGTCCCTGTTACACGTTCCATTTGCTTACTATAGTAATTACAAAAAATGTATTTTATTAACATGTATTCATTCATTCATTTTCCTTCGGGTTAGTCTATTTCAGAGGTCATCGCAGCGGCACAAACCGCCAACTATTTCGCCATATGCTTTACACAGCGGATGCCCTTCAAGCCGCAATGCAGTACTGGGAAACACCGATACACTCTCGCATTCACACACATTCATATACTACGGCCAATTTAGTTTCAAGAGTTCACACTTAGATATTGCCTGATAATAATAGCAGGTTTGGCATGCTGTCCCGGGAGATAACCCTGAGCTCTGAGATAATTGAGCCCAGGGCTCCCGCTTGGTAAATAAGCATATAAGGGGGTACGAGATCAGATAGTTCTCGAGAGCTCCCCCTGGTAAATAAGCATATAAGGGGGTACGAGATCAGATAGTTCTCGA
>CAIGQW010003411.1:1305516-1320275 GCA_903798125.1 Danio choprae | reverse complement strand
GATAGTGATATTTGTTGGCCTAAATTATGTTATGTGCTTTTATAAGATTGTTTAATGCTGTCATATTGTGATATATTTATTTATGTTATTCAGTCAGATAGTGATATTTGTTGGCCTAAATTATGTTATGTGCTTTTATAAGACTGTTTAATGCTGTCATATTGTGATATATTTATTTATGTTATATTATTTAGTCAGATAGTGATATTTGTTGGCCTAAATTATATATGTCTATAGTTTTGAAGACTTTAGACTATACATATATAGTTTTACATCCTAAAGCATTGAGGTATTTAAAACTGTGATTTGTAAATACTGCCATATTGTGATATATTTATTTATTTTATATTATTCAGTCAAGAAGTTATATTTGTTTGCCTAAATTATATATGTGCTTTTCTCGAGAGATCTCGGATTATCGCGAGACTTTACCGGATCTCGCCTTTAACACACATAACTCACCTATCCTGCATCCGCTGCATGATTGTGCATTTTTATGCAAATAAAACAAGCATAGATTGTTCTTGGGGAGAGACAGAGGTCAGATCCTGATCATTTCATCCGCTAACATGGCGATCGAGAGCGTGCTCCCGGCCAACTTCGGCTATGCGATTTTGGTATATGTTTACAGTTTGGTCATGATTATGTATCTCGGGATCAAAGTTGGTGCTGCAAGAAAGAAGTTTGGAGTTAAGGTACGACCGATTCATAACGTTACATGTTCTCCATTGATGTTGATGTATGCATTGTACTTTGATTTCGTGATAGTTTTGTCAGTGTAACGTGTTTAAATGCTCGTGTTTTGTGTACAGTATCCGACCATGTACAGCGATAAGGATCAACTCTTCAACTGTATTCAGAGAGCCCATCAGAACACACTGGAGGTGTATCCGCAATGGCTGCTGTTTCAGACTATTGCTGCACTCCACTATCCCGTAAGTGTCACAGTACTGTTAAAAAGTAAACATTGAGGTAAAGTTGGTTTTATATTGGCACTTTTTAATTAATAATATAATTTCAGAAATGTATTCTTTGAAAAAATCTAAATAGTGAAGTATTTTACATATAGCAATACATATTAGCAGCCAATGACTAATGTTATCAAAGTACAACATTGTTCACAGTCAATTAAATAGTGCTAATGTTGTTATGAAGTCATAATTATCCACAGTGCAGGTTAAAAAGTAAACATTGAGGTAAAGTTGGTTTTATATTGGCACTTTCTCATTAATAATATCATTTCAGAAATGTATTCTTTCAAGAAATCTAAATAGTGAAATATTTTACATACAGCAATACATATTAGCAGACAATGACTAACGTTATCAAAGTACAACATTGTTCACAGTCAATTAAATAGTGCTAATGTTGTTATGAAGTCATAATTACAATATTCAAAGTAGCTTGGTAAACAATATATATATATATATATATATATATATTGTATATAAATAGTTGTCACTGTTCAAAAATGAACAAATGTGTGAATATAACACCAACTTTACCTCAATAAAGTGAATTGAGAGTGACAAATCAAACAAGCAAAAATTGGGTTCAGGAAATTAACACATAGATGTATATTATATACAGGTAAAGGCATGATTGTTAGCTCTCCTGTGAAATTGAAAACGGTGAAGTAACCATATAATATGTAAAAGATGCCGAAAGGATGAAATATGTCTCATGTAAAAAGAAGAGATAAGTGAAAGAAGAAATAAGCTGAAGTAATAGATGAATGATGTGTGTGGGGAAGGGGTGGGGAAAATAATAAGCTTGATGACCATGATGAAATGTTTTGTGTCTAAAGCAGGGGTCACCAATCACGGTCCTGGAGGGCCAATGTCCCTGCAGGGTTTAGCTCCAACTTGCCTCAACACACCTGCCTGGGTGTTTCAAGTATACTTAGTAAGACCTTGATTAGCTTGTTCAGGTGTGTTTAATTAGGGTTAGAGCTAAAATCTGCAGGACACCGGCCCTCCAGGAACAAGTTTGGTGACCACTGCTCTAAAGAATTGTTTTAAGTGTATGATTTTTTTTTTTGTTTGAAATAAATCAATCAAATAAAAAAATAAAAATGTTCAAATATTTCCCAAGTGCAGTTTAACAGAGCAAGGACCTTTTCCCCCCCTTTTCTCTATTATATTTTTCTGGCTGGGATAAAAACAAATTGTAAAAACTACTAAAGGTCAGTATTATTAGCTTCCTTAAGATTTAGTTTTTTTGATTGACTGCATAATAAACCACTATTGTCCAATGACTTGCATAATTAACTTAACTTGCCTAGTTAACCCTTTAAAGTTATAGGAAATTAGTTCTTACAGTTATTCTTTAAAATGTGTTGGGGAAAAAACTCTATCAAACATTCACCTTTTTTAAAACAAATATTTACAAATTATTAGAAAAAAATAATTTCACTGGAGGGCTGATCAGTTTTGCCTTCAACTATATGTAGCGTTGAAGGACAGTGGAACATTTCACCCATATTTTGCAATTTTATATTCACAAATGTTAACGTTACTAGTACTTGCTAGTAACCCGGACGAATTTTAAGTTATTTATCAAATATTGAATTAAAAAAAAATCATATTTAACTTTACAGTTTTTGTGAATTTTATTTATTTATTTATGTTTATATTTGTTTTTGTATCATTTCTTATTGAAATATGAAGTTGTTCTTATCATGTAATGTTTTATGTACATTTATCTTGCCATGAAATAGCCATAAGTTGTGGATGTGGCAATAAATAAATAAGTACTTGCTAGTAACATTACTGCTTTAATGTCTAATTTTACACATTAAAGTAGACATTTTTTAAATATACTTCGTTTCTATGTATCTCAAAATCCCTTTTGTGAATTGACATTGAACTGGACACCAGAATGTGACGGGCCTCATTTGGACCAATGTATATGGAGCAGTATTTCTTATCATTTGTCTCCAACAGACACACAAAGAAAGAAAAAAAAGCAGAATTAATCTTAATTGATTGCTAAAGGGATAGTTCACCCAAAAATTAAAACCTCAAAAACACAAAACAAGATATTCTGAAGGATGTTAGACATAGTAGGAACAACAACAAAAAATACTATAGAAGTCAAAGGCTGCTGTTTTCCAACATTCCTCAGTATATCTTCATTTGTGTTCAACTGAAGAAAGAAACTCAAACGATTTGTAATAAGTGGAGGGTGAGTGAACAATGACAGAGATGTCTCTTTTGGGTGAACTATATCCCTTTAAATTGTGTATTATGGAAAGTTTTGTTTGTGAGAGAGTAGAGGACAGTTCTTGAATTCAATTCAGTATAATTTTACAGATATTCCTATTAGAGTTGTCACGATACTGGAATTCGATACCAATCGTTACTGAAATTTTAAAAACGTCCATTTCCCTATCACATTTGAGCGCTGATTTGCCATTGTGTTCACGTGCTCAACAGAAATGACTGTGATTGGCCGTGAAGGTCATCAGTTCACCGAACTCACCACTGTTTACTGAGTGTAACCACAGATACAGGGACACTGGAGCATTTTAAAGCCATGAAGATCAGTCGATTCATCAGCAGATCGCTCATATGTCAGATTATAAAGAGACCAGCTGATCTTTGCGGCTTTAAAACGCTCCACTGTCCCTGTATCTGTAGTTGCACTCAGTAAACGGCGGTGAGTTCGGTGACTGGTGACCTTCACGGCCAATCACAGTCATTTCTGTTGAGCATGTGAACACGATGGCAAACCAGCGCTGTTTAAGAACGCGCTCAAATGTTAGCTGGAAATGGATGTTTTTAAAATCTCAGTACCGATTGGTATCAAATTCCAGTACACTAACACTAATTCCTATTCAAATACCAGTTCAACAAGTAGATTGAAATTCCATATTATAAATTGAAATGAAGACTATTCTGTCCTCCATTTCCTTGTATAGTTGTTAATAATACAACACCTCCCTTTAAATGGCTTCCTTTTTATTATCTTCACGCATTTACATTTACACGTTTGATTACTCTTTTGATTAAATCTCCTGACCTTGATCAAAAGTTAATTGTAAATCTCTCAATCTCTTCACTTGTCATGTGCTGCTCTTCTCTCATACTGTCGTTCACCCTCTCACCCAGTTCATTTCTCTTTATCTTTCATGTTTATCTCTCATATCAGAGCGTTGCCTCTGTGTTAGGAGTCATCTGGGTGACCAGCAGATTCTCCTACGCCTGGGGATACTACACCGGCGGTAAGTCTATACAGTGGGAAAAACATGAAGTGCATTAAATGAGCACTGCACGATATTTGGGCAAAAAATGACATTGCAATGTTTTGTTTTTTTGCTATTTTATATTAGGGCTGAAACTTAAAATCGGATTATTCCATTTAATTGATTACAAAAAAATAATAACATTTTTTTGGTAATTAAATTGGTAGCAACCAAAGCTTTGTTTAAAAAATAAATCAATTTAATGCATCACTTACTGTCTGCATAACATTTATTTGATTTGCTAGTTATATTTATTTTAATTAAGCAATATGCAGCTTGGTTTTATTTTATCATGTAATTATATTATTAGTTATTAGTTAATTCAGAACAAAGTGCACTAGCTGCAAATTGAGGTGTGTGTATGTGTGTGTGTGTGTGTGTGTGTGTGTGTGTGTGTGTGTGTGTGTGTGTGTGTGTGTGTGTGTGTGTGTGTGTGTGCGTGTGTGCGTGTGTGAGTGTGTGCGTGCATGCGTGCGTGCGCGCGCGCGTGCATGCGTGTGTGTGTGTGCGTGTGTGTGCTGCTCGGTTGCATTTAAGTCACAAGGTCTTCAAAAAAATGGCAACAGCTTGTCAGATTAATCGATTGATTATAGTGGTAGATTAATCGATTATGCAGATAATCGATAGCTGCAGCCCTAGATTATATATCGCAATATGAATATAATTTCACCAGATGACTTGAATAGCTATATTTGGAAAGAATTGCTCATTTTTACATTGATTGGGATGGTTTCGTAAGACAGTACATCTGCATAAATGAAACAGACAGTGTTTTCTGAAGAGTCTAACTGTATTCAGGTACTGAAATTGAATAATCAAATGTAAATAACACCCCGTAAAGTCTTCATTATATAAAAAAAAATAATAATTAAATACAATTATTCTTTGTTAAAAGCAAAATGTTATTTCTTAAACACAAATGGTTTATATGCACTTGTAATAAGTCACAGACTTTCAAAAATGAAGCAAACAAGCAAATTAAAAAACTTTCGCAATGACCCACACAATGTTCTGAACCGGGGTTCATGGTTCTATGTGCTATAATTTTCTAATGGACAAATAAACGAAGCATTTTTAACACAGTTAATCCAAATACAGTTTTAGAGTTAATTCATTCATTCATTCATTCATTCATTTTCTTTTCGGCTTAGTCCCTTTATTAATCAGGGGTCGCCACAGCGGAATGAACTGCCAACTTATCCAGCATATGTTTTACGCAGCGGATGCCCTTCCAGCTGCAACCTATCACTGGGAAACATCCATACACGCTCATTCACACACATACACTACGGACAATTTAGCGTAGCCAATTCACCTATAGCGCATGTCTTTGGACTGTGGGGGAAACCGGAGCACCCGGAGGAAACCCACACGATCACGGGGAGAACATGCTAACTCCACACAGAAATGCCAACTTACCCAGCCGAGGCTCGAACCAGGGACCTTCTTGCTGTGAGACGATCGTGCTACCCACTGCGCCATCGTGACGCCCAGTTTTAGAGTTTGTAGAAATAAATTAAAAATAGATTTTTAAAAACAATTGATAATTGAAAATAACTTGTAAAACTTTATTATAATATATCTATATCTCCAGTATAGTTTTTCTCTCCCTGAAATTGTCACTTTAACTCTGTCCTGGAGGGCCGATGTCCTACATGTTTTAGTTCCAACCCCAATTAAACACACCTGAACCAGCTAATCAAGCTCTTTCTAGGACATCGGCCCTCCAGGAAAGAGTTTAGGCACTCCTGCTGTAGAAGCTGGCATGTTGTTAAACACAAACAGTCTACAAACCTTTTAGAGGATACACGAGTACATGTTGACAACCTGCAGCGTTTATGTTGTTCTTTAATCATCGATGTGGGTTTTAAACTTCCTCCTCATCATCATCATCGTTGTTCCTCTGTTTCAGATCCTGCTAAGAGGATGAACGGTGTTTACGGATACATCGGGCTGTTCGGAGTCCTTCTGATCTCCATCTATGTGGCTCTCAACCTGATCGGAGTCCTTTAAGGGGAAAAACCACTGAGAAATTACCACACAAAATCAACACTGGGCACTTAAAGGCACAGTTCACCCAATAATGAAAGTTTACTCACTATTTAATCTCCCTCAAGTGTTTTCAAACCTGCTCGAGTTTCTTTCTTCTGTTGAACACAAAAGAAGACATTTTGAAAAGCTGGAAACCAGTAACCATTGACTTCCATAGTGGAAAAAACAAATACTATGGAAGTCAATGGGTACAGGTTTACAACATTTTTCAAAATATCCTCTTTTGTGTTCAACAGAAGAAAGAAACCCCTATAGGTTTGAAGCAAGTGAGTAAATGATGACCGAATGTTAATTTTTAGGTGAGCTGTCCCTTTAATGTAGTTTTCAGTAATTCCTCTTTTCTTTTTTACTCTCTTTCATTAATTACATTTTACATCGTATCATTTTTGCATATTGTTCAACATTTAATCATATAAAATGTACTTTTTAGACTTTCATACATATGCTATACACTGAATGTACTTATTATTCAAACAAATGAATAATTAAATGTCTAAAGATTGAAACAAAACTTTTAGAAGTCAAACATGCTCTGTCGGTCTTTTAAGTCATTCATTCACAATCCTTCAGCTTAGTCCCTTTATTCATCAGGGGTCACCATAGCGGAATGAACCGCCAACTTATCCAGCATGCAATATTGTTGTGAAATTCAGTCTATATCCAGTCTCTAAAGAGCTTTCGACTGCTTTTAACTCGACCAGCAACTCGTTCAAGCATTTGAACAGAAAGCATTCTATGACAACACTCGTCACCAAGGAGTACACCGGCGACCAGAAACACAGCGGGCCAACTCAGCGTGAACAGGCTAAATTGGATTTTTGTGCAGGATCGGGAGTGAAGGTATCTTCTGTATGTGAATAGAAGCGTAGCTGCTTATGGGGCCGTTCACATAGCGCGTCTTTTGCGCGCGCGCGCATATTGGGAGCGCGTATTGCGTGCGCGCATATGGAGCGCATTGCGCGTGCTCACATTTCCCAGGCGCAAGAACTGACCGATCAGCTTTATACTTTGTAAGGAATATGCACATTTCGGTAGACTAATTACATCAGACAAACACAGAACACCCAAACACTGCAGTGCTTTTTCATATGGATGTCAGTGGTTACAGGTATCCAGTTTTCTTCATGTCCTTCTTTTGTGTTAATAAAAATAATAATAAAATAGACAACCAGGTTTGGAACAAGTCTCTTTAGCTCTTTTGAATATGTCAAGCTGCTGTGATCAACCCATTGTAATGTTTTTCAGTGAATATTAAATTAACGAAAGAGCTGCAGTTTATTTAGTATTTTTATATGTATATTTTATGTTTTAAAAGTAACTTCACAGTAAAGTAATTAGTAATCTGATTACTTTTTACATTAAGTAATTAGTAACGTAATCATATTACAATTTTTAAGTAGTAATCAGTAATTTGTAATCGATTACTTTTTAAAAGTAACTTACCCAACACTGCCTTCCAGCTGCAACCCAGTAGGCTTCTGGGAAACATCCATACGCACTCATTCACACTCATAAACTACGGCCAATTTAGCTTACCCAATTCACCTACAGCGCATGTCTTTGGACTGTGAGGGAAACCGGAGCACCCGGAGGAAACCCACGCGAACACGGGGAGAACATGCAAACTCCACACAGAAATGCCATCTGACCCAGCTGGGACTCGAACCAGCGACCTTCTTGCTGTGAGGCGACAGTGAGCCACCGTGTCGCCCCTGATCTTTTATTTGTTAAAATGAAATTAGGTTTATACAACTCTAGTTACTGTGCTCATATTTAAAGCAGCATATGGCTGGGTTTAAGGACAACTGGAGCATTAAATTATTTCTAAACAGACCCTGGAGTGTTACTGTGATGATGATATGGTGTTGTGAGTGGTTACTATGATATTCATAACCACCATATGGCTATGCCTCTTTTTATTTTGGTTTAAGTCAAAGCTTTTCTCCTAGTAAACATCTCAGAAAGTCTTCTTAATAAGCTGCATGATTCATAATTTCCGACGCACAGTTTGTAAGCACGATCTAAGCTATGTTGCCAGGTTTGATGTTTAGAGCTTTGATTTCACCACAAACACGTTGTGAACATTAATAACCCAATATTAATTAGCACCGATTATAAGAACAGATAACTTAGGACATTTATTTCTAATGGCAGTCATGATCATGGATTTTGCATTGATGTTTAATTGTCAAACAAATGACTGTAATAATAACTTAGAATTTTTTAAGTGTATATATTTTCATTCATTCATTTTCCTTCAGCTTAGTCCCTTTATTAATCTGGGGTCGCCACAGCAGAATGAACCGCCAACTTATCCAGCATATGTTTTACACAGTGGATGCCCTTCCAGCTGCAACCCAGTACTGGGGAACACCCATACACACTCATTCCCTGACATACACTACGGCCAATTTAGTTTATTCAATTCACCTATAGTGCATATCTTTGGATTTTGGGGGAAACCGGAGCACCTGGAGGAAACCCACGCCAACATGGGGAAACCATGCAAACTCCACACTGAAATGCCAACTGACCCAACCGGGACTCAAACTAGCGACCTTCTTGCTGTGAAGCGACAGTGCTAACCACTGAGCCACCGTGTTGCCTCTGCAAAGATTTATTCTTTGTCATTTTTACATTCATAATGGAGCCCAGCATAATATAATATAATATTATATAATATAATATATTTCCCAGTGATGGGTTGCGGCTGGAAGGGCATCCGCTGCGTAAAACATATGCTGGATAAGTTGGCGGTTCATTCCGCTGTGGCGACCCCAGATTAATAAAGGGACTAAGCCGAAATGAAAATGAATTAATGAATGAATGAGTAATATAATATAATGTAATCTTTTTTTCCCTTCTCCTTATTTCAGATTGAAAGTTACAAAGCACAATTATCATGTTTTTATCTCATATCATTTTTATTTGATCAAAGAAACACGATCAGGTTATAAATCAATAATTATGACAGGTTTATTAGGGGTTTTATAGTCTACATTTTAAGTTTTTCCAGGTTTCAAAATGGCTTCTTCAAACATAAGGTGTTACAAAGTACCAAAACTAATACAATGGTCTCTCCAGGTTTCTGAAATGCCTTTATTAGATAATAAATGTGCATTTCAATGTGCAAACCTAAGTGTGCTGTTATATTTAGATGTGCTTTTGTGTTTATGCTTTGCAAACCACCTTAAATGTTAACTATAAATGCAGCAGAACATCAGAAATAATTACAATCCACATGATAAACAAATATACTATTGCAATGTATAGTAAATATAGTGTTTTTTTTAACCATATAGTAAAGTACTTGAATGAATCTGTTGTGGTTATTATATCTAATAATACTATTGTAATGCAAACAGCCCTTTAGTAAGATTTCTACAACACTATAGGGCATGTTATATTATATTACACCACAGTTTGCTGTTGTAAAATCTAAAGTGTACTACAGTATTTATTACAGTTTATATAAATTCAGTATTCTGTAGCATTCCTTAACAAACTATAATATATTCAGTATAATACGGTTTATATAGTTCGAAAGCACTCAAAATTACTCTTAAATGACTACAAGGACTGAGGAAATAGGGCACGAGCTGGTCATGTGATGTCAACATATGCGCCCTAGGGGGCCACCCGATCCATGTAGATCAAAATAGGTTTTTATTACACCATATTGTAGAATTTCTGTTTTCTTTATCAGAACCTCTGCATAATAATTAAATGGCTAAAACATTTATGAGTTCACACTGACTGTGTTTTATAGGATGTGCTCAGGCTGAAGCAGGGCGCACTGCGCATGCGCGGCTCAGATCCACTGTTGGAGACGGAAGACTGCGGAGTGAATCTCCAGTTACTGCGAAGCACTAGAAAACTCAAGGGAAAGTACAGGTAGGGATTTATTGGGCTTTTTTACTTGGTCATTCTTAAGATGTTAAGATGAACACCAGCTTAAGATGTTCTCCCTCGATGAGCTTTCATGTATTCGGTATGGTCATAGAAACAGCAAATATGGGTTAGAAATCAGCCGGACGTGAGAGATCTAACATGTTTACAGCGTTAACACTCGATCATTTCGGTCGATATTGAGCGTAAACGTGGTATTAATCTTTTATGTCAAAGATTGCTTTTGTTTATGTTATAATTTTGTTGGCAAACATGACAGATGGAAATCCTTTTGTGTGTTATTTGTGTTTGGTTCAGTGTGATCATGTGTGCACTGCGTTTGCGCAGTCAGTAATGCTGCTGCTCCGCACCTGCGCAGTTTCACTGGAAATTATTACATTCTGAATAAATATTATTTGCGTACATTTATTTTGGTTACTGCTAAATGCGCTGTTGAACTCAGTTTTCTCTACTATGTCACTATAATTTTTAGAAAACCATTCTAATTAGCTGATTTGGTTTACATTCAATTGTTTATTATATTAAACCGGCTCTTATTGTTGTGTGTTTTCTACATTTGTGGAAACTGATACTCTGATTTTTCTTTTCAGGAATAGCATATTATATGATTGATAACATATCATTTATAAATGCCTTTACTGTCACTTTTGATCATTTTAATAAATCATTTGTTAAGTAAAGTTTGTTTTATCTTTTAAAAGTATTAAAAATATAATGGTTAAAGTAGAAAATGATAATATTTAATGAATATAAATATTAATAGTTAATATTAGTTTTATTCTATAAATAAATATCTGATTAAAATTTTATAATTTACAACAGTTTTTAAAATAAATAAGAAAATGAGAACTGGTCAAATTAACAAATGTTTTTATTTGCTGTGGTTAAAAATTAGTATTATTTCATAAAACATTAATTTCTTGACTCCTTTGAGGTTGGTATTGTTTGATATAACATTAGTATTGTGTTGTCTGAACATTAATATAAATATTTGCACAATTAAAATTGGACTTATTCATCACACTACTTTAATTCATCTTGAATTGTACATACCCACTTGTAATTATGTTTATATCTATCTGCATACCTCTGATTATTAATAGCAACCTGTACATATATTCATCTATTGTAATTCTCTGTTTATAGTTACATAGTTACATACAACCTGTATATAATGTTCATAGTACACGCTATTGCTGTGTCTTTAATTTACACCTTACTAGTACCGGGTTGGACCCCTTTTTGCCTTCAGAACTGCCTTAATCCTTCGTGACATAGATTCAACAAGGTACTGAAAGTATTCCTCAGAAATTTTGGCCCATATTGACTTGATAGCATCACGCAGTTGCTGCAGATTCATCAGCTGCACATCCAAGATGTGAATCTCCCGTTCCACCACATCCCAAAGATTCTCTATTGGATTGAGATCTGGTGACTGTGGAGGCCATTTGAGTACAGTGAACTCATTATCACGTTCAAGAAACCAGTCTGAGATGATTCATGCTTTATGACATTGCGTGTTGTCCTGCTGGAAGTAGCAACAATACTCAGGTAGGCTGTGGCATTGACACGATGCTCAATTGGTACTAATGGACCCAAAGTGTGCCAAGAAAATATCCCCACACCATTACACCACCACCAGCCTGAACTGTTGCTACAAGGCAGGATGGATCCATGCTTTCATGTTGTTGACGCCAAATTCTGTCCCTATCATCCGAATGTCGTAGCAGAAATCGAGACTCATCAGACCAGGCAATGTTTTTTCAATCTTCTATTGTCCAGTTTTGGTGTGCCTGTGTGAATTGTAGCCTCAGTTTCCTGTTCTTAGCTGACAGGAGTGACATCCGGTGGGGTCTTCTGCTGCTGTAGCCCCTCCGCCTCAAGGTTGGACGTGTTGTTCGTTCAGAAATGCTCTTCTGCATACCTCGGTCATGCCATTCTCCTCTGACTTCTGGCATCAACAAGGCATTTGCGCCCACAGAACTGCCGCTCACTTGTTCGGACCATTCTCTGTAAACCATAGAGATGGTTGTGCGTGAAAATCCTAGTCGATCAGCAGTTTCTGAAATACTCAGACCAGCCCGTCTGGCACCAACAACCATTCCACATTCAGAGTCACTTAAATCACCTTTCTTCCCCATTCTGATGCTCAGTTTGACCTGCAGCAGATCGTCTTGACCATGTCTACATGCCTATATGCATTGAGTTCCTGCCATGTGATTGGCTGATTTCGAAATTTGCATTAACGAGTAGTTGGACAGGTGTACCTAATAAAGTGGCCGGTGAGTGTATGTTGCAAAAAATTAAAATATGGTTTTTCAATATCATGCAGCCCTATTCTGTAACTTTACATTTATCTCTCTACAACTCTCATTGTAATGCTTATTCAAAAATAATGACTTTCAATAAAAACATCAGCCATATTGCTCAGTTTAGTGTGCAGTATGAATAAAATGTTCGTCTTTTTGAACCTTCAGGTCAGATCAGAAGAATGTCGGGGTTTCTGGACGGGATCAGATGTGGCGATTGCGAGTGTAATGTGGACTGGGGCGAGAAGAGAAACACCATCGCCTCCATCGCGGCTGGAGTTTTGGTACGTCCTGCCGAAGACGTCAGAACAAAATCCTGTGCTTCTCAAATTAATCATGCTTTTTCTTCTCAGTTTTTCACAGGCTGGTGGATCATCATCGACGCAGCGATAATGTACCCTAAAGAGGAACAGTTCCACCATGCGTATCATACCTGCGGCGTTATAGCCACTATAGCCTTTCTTATGTGAGTTTCACTTCTATACTTTCTCTGTTCCTGCTGAAAGTTCCTCAGATAAAGAGAAAAGGGTTCAAACGGCTGCTGCAAATCCTGAAAGGGCTTGGATTTTAATCTAGTGTTTTCAAGGTTTGTTGAACAGTGCTTAGATTGCGCATAACTGCTTGAAAATGTCATTGTGTTGCTCTCCTGATAATTTAACCTCCTTAATGGGTAATAATAATTCACTTTTTAAATGAAATATGATTAATATTTTTGCTTTTCACGTAAAATCAACCTTGGAGTATGCTTTTGTGTTTTTAATCTGTGTCCATCGATCCACTGTTTGAGACTGCAGAGTTAAAAATATAATGGTTTAAAAAGCAAAATGAATAAATTAATAGTTAATATTTAATTAATAGTTAAAGTTAATGTTTGTTCTATTCTATAAATATCTAATAACAATTAGATTGCGCATATTTGCTTGAAAATGTCATTGTGTTGTTCTCATGATAATTTAACCTCTTTAATGGGTAATAATAATTACATTTTTAAAAATTAAATATAATAAATATTTTTGCTTTTGCATAAAACCGACTCTGGAGTCTGCGTATGGCTTTGTGTTTTAGTTTTTTTCAATTTGTGTCCACTGATTAACAGTGATAGAAGACCAAATGCATGGAGATTACCACTTCATGACAGAACAATGCATGAAATGGAAATAAATATGAATTTAAGATGAAAGACGACTCATTTAAGATGCGAGTATGTTTTAAGAAAGTAATTTTCAATTTTGGGGTTGGAGCATGCATGGCATTAAAATCCTTCCTTTGATACTATCCTAAAGGATACTATAATAAATAGCGTCTGATATAGTATGATTAACGGTCCTGTGAAATTAAAATAAAGTGTTTTAGATGTTAGTATGTTAGTTTTAAGGATATCTATGCGCTAGTTTGCTACAAAATGGTGGCAATATTCACGTTTAGAAGACATAAACCTGATATAAACATCCAAAGCTGGCAGTTTGTCTTTTCTGCCTAAATGCATTAACATTTTTTTGGCATCATCTCATACTTCAGTTTCTCGACAAATCTTCTGACCAATCAAATGCTCTGTAGTATCTGACATGCCCCACCCCTGAATACACTTCTCATTTGCATTTTATTTGATGCGCTTGAGCTCAACCACTCTCACTGGCAAAGCTGTGGTAAAAACTAAACGCTATTGGCTGTTTTTTATAAAGGGGAGGAGCTACTCTATGTCCCACCCTCTCTTCGTGTTTCAGTTGAGATTACATAAAATATCGAATAAAGCTTACGCACTTCACTGGATCTTTAAGTATGTATATGTATGTAAATTTGCCACATTTGTAAAGTGCTGGAAAATGTACCTGGAAAGAAACTGCTTCAAAAGGTGGAAAAAGTGCTTCATTGTGTAAAAAGTATTCATTGTGTCCACCCTTACAGACTCTCTGGCATAACTTGATCTGGCCTAGATCTTTCTTCCTGTTGTTCAGCTGTGATGTGCCTTCAGAGTTGTTCATTGACTGCATCACCATGACTTTGTTTAACCGCCTGTTGAGTTTCACTTTCTGTTGATTTGCGTGCAGGATCAATGCAGTGTCAAATGGCCAGGTGAGAGGGGACAGCTACAGCGAGGGCTGCTTGGGACAAACAGGTATATTCTGCATGGCATATATGCACCAAAAACTTTTATTTCTTTATTTTTGCCCAAATGTAAGTCAGATCTGTTTTTCTCATGACAGTATGAACAGCACAAACCACATGAAATCTCACTCGATACC
>CAIGQW010003411.1:1213100-1225600 GCA_903798125.1 Danio choprae | reverse complement strand
AAATAAAATAAACAAGTAAATAACAGGGCCTCACGGTGGCGCAGTGGGTAGCACGTTCGCCTCACAGCAAGAAGGTCGCTGGTTCAAGCCTCGGCTGGGTCAGTTGGTGTTTCTGTGTGGAGTTTGCATGTTCCTCTTGTGTTGGCATGGGTTTCCTCTGGGTGCTCCGGTTTCCCCCACAAGTCCAAAGACATGCGCTATAGGTGAATTAGCCCAACACTCAATCCCCAACCTGGAGGACCAGGACATACAAGCATACACTGCGGACAATTTAGCTTACCCAATTCACCTATAGCGAATGTCTTTGGACTTGTGGGGGAAACCGGAGCACCCGGAGGAAACCCACGCCAACACGGGGAGAACATGCAAACTCCACACAGACATGCCAACTGACCCAGCTAGGGCTCGAACCAGCGACCTTGCTGTAAGGCGACAGCACTACCCACTGCGCCACTAAATGATTACCACATTGGACAAAAATTTCACAAATAATTACCAAATAGAACAGTTTAGGTGTACATACAGTAGGGATGTAACAATTCACTGTGAGCCTGTTGAAAATTGACTCAAATATGTGACCATTCAAACCGGTAGAAATGTTGAATCAACCGCGATACATGTTTAGAACAGAGGGGGCGCTGTGTTTACAGGCGCAATCTCGATTTACCTGCACACCAGCGGCAAGCAAGAGGTGGGGTGACAGAGTAAAATGACAGCGGTGACACAAAACACAAACTGTGTGCAAATACTGCAAAAAGACGTTTACTTACACTTACAGAACCACGAATATGATGCACATAAACCGTCAGCACAGTGAAAAACTACGCTCACAGACGTCTATACGCAAAAAAAAAACTATTAATAAGCCAAATCACGCGGACCTGATGATTTACAGCTCCGCTTGCTCTGACGAGTGCTACAGAGATCACACAGTGCATCAGTGTTTTCATAGTAAAAGTGTGATGTTTTTCAGACTGAAAGAGAAAGCTGTGCTGTTACAGAAGCAGGTATTAGATTATTTTCACCCTCTCCTTTTGCTCATTTGAAACTGTTCAAGATTATTTAAGTGTATCACGCTGATACTTATACGAATTATTATACAAGTAATATTAATTATTCACCTTCATAATCATGTTCAACTCCTGTCTCCATCCCACTATATAATTAGTAATTTTATAATCAGTATTTGATGCCAGTGGTCAGTCCCCTGGATCAGAGGGCCTATTGACCACCTCTGTACACACTGCTCTCTGGTTTAGCAAAGGCTTTCCTCTCCATACCAGCCATCTCAGTCCCCAGTGAAAGAGTTTTCTCATATTTAAAAAAAAATCCCCTCATTTCTGATTGCTAATTAATTTCATAAATAATTACCTTATGATAATGTAATAATCTTCACCCAGAAATAGCTTATAAATGTAAAAGATTATGCACAAAAGGAATAAAATGTAATTGCTGACGGTTTTGCTCAGGAACTGTTACATTTCACAGATAATTACCACACTGAATATACATTGATGTAGTCTTTTTCAAGCCATTTCCCCTTAGATAATGCTAGTAAAGTTATAAATAATCAGCAAGTAAAACACTGAAATAAACAAAAATGTGGTTTTGTTTTTATTTTCAGCTTCTAAACAAACAAATGAATATTATAATATACAGTATGCTGGGTCGTGTGGTAAAATACGCCTCTATAGAAGCCAACATTCAGTGTATTTGCAGTTTATTTTTTTCTACATAACAAAATCATGTTTGAGTACCAATCGAACACCCTGATGAGGATTTAAACTCTGTTGGAGCATTAACCGTGATGTTTCCTCAGATGATGAATGTTGACATTCATGAATGTTGAGTCCCAGCACAGTTTGAGTGTGGTTTTGGGTGTTTGTGCTGATGAATGCACTGGTCATGTGGTCATGTGATGGTGAATCTCTGGATTGAGTCAGCAGTGATCAGCACTAATGTGAATCTAATACAGTACTGCGTCTATCAGCTACACTCCAGTCTGTGTTACAGAACATGTAAATCATGCAGGGCTTTTACAGAGTGTGTAATGACTGTGAGTTTTTGAAATGTAAGTACTCTTCTATATTGCTGTCTGTAAAACCATTCTTAAATGGTTGTAGTAATGATTATATATAAGCTCTTCACTGAAATTAAAGTCCCCCTTCACAATTAATCTGTCTATCATTCATCCGTCTCTCTCTGTCTGTCTGTCCGCCCCGTCCGTTCGTTCTTTCTTTCTTTTTTTCTTTCTTTCTGTCCATCCGTCCTTTTTATCTATCTATGTATATTATCCATCTGTCCATCTATCCGTCCGTCCGTCCATCCATCCATCCATCCATCCATCCATCTATTTGTATGTCCATCCGTCCTTTCTTTCTGTTGTTCTTTCTTTCTATGATCCTATCTATCTATCTATCTATCTATCTATCTATCTATCTATCTATCTATCTATCTATCTATCTGTCTGTCTGTCTGTCTGTCTGTCTGTCTGTCTGTCTGTCTGTCTGTCTGTCTGTCTGTCTGTCTGTCTGTCTGTCTGTCTGTCCTTTCTTTCTTTCTGTTATATCCATTCATCCATCTATCCATCTGTCCATCTGTCCATCCGTCCATCTGTCTATCCATCTATTCGTCTATCTATCTGTCTGTCCATCCGTCCTTTCTGTTCTTTCTTTCTTTCTGTTATATCTATCTATCTATCTATCTATCTATCTATCTATCTATCTATCTATCCATCCATCTGTCTGTCCATCCGTATGTCTCTCCATCCATCCATCCGTCCGTCCGTCCGTCCGTCCATCCATCCTTCTTTCTTTTTAAAAAAAAGCTGGAGAGTTTGGACAAATTCTGAAAGGGTATGCCAGAGTTTAGTGGAACTATTACTTCATCCATAAAGAGAATAGCTGATTTTCTCTATATATTTTCATAAAATAAAGAAAATTTTTTTACCCAGCGGGTATGAGGAGGATGAGACCCTTACTGCATTTGTAAAGTAGTAACATGTCAGTTTTGCACCTACCAGAATCACCAAACACCTTTGTAATAATAATTATCAAAGGGCTTTCCATGCACATTTCCCCAAACACTTCTCTAGAGTGCATAAAACTCTTTTCCTTCAACTCTGGAGCGTCTCCATCTGAAGTGCTATTTTGAGCGGCTGTGTTTGGAAAAGCTGAGCTCACTCTGCGAGGGCTGTAATCAGAGCAAACCTCAGACGGTGTGGATGTTGATTCAGCAGCTCAGCGTCTCAAACTGAGGTCGCACCCTCAAGAAGACACGCTTTATGGACAGAGCCGACTGCAGGGAGCATGATTACAGGTCAATGATTATAGTGTCATCTGAGACGCTCGCAGGAAACTGACTTACAGCTTTATGTAAAAGCAGACCTTGAATCAAATCTGTGTTCGAGACCCTGGAAATGAGATCCAGAAAACTAGGTTGGAATTTGGTGTTTGGATTGTGGAAACCTAGAGAGCTGCATGATCTTAGATGGCAAATTCTGGATGATGAATCATGAAGAGCAATCCTAAAAGAACCCCGTTTGACTCACTGCTCAATTTTCCAGATCTTGTGAAGTAGGGCTGTATTTATTGTCTACTATAATAATAATTAAAGGGGTCCTATTATGGCTTGTCTCTGATTGAAAGTTAGCCAGTGTGTAGTGTGTATGTTTGGGCATAAAAAGGATCTATGAAGTTATAAATCACCAAACAGAGATATTTAGTTTTTAATAAAATTAATCTTAAAGAGCTACAACAAACGGCTTGTTTGGACTACAGCACTGTTTTTGGGGTTTGTGATGTCACAAAGCAGCAAAGTAGAAGTTTCTTAAAATAAATCCTGCAATATTTATTCATTTTCCTTCGGCTTAGTCCCTTGTTTATTAGCGGTTGCCACAGCAGAATGAACCGACAACTATTCCAGCATATGTTTTACGCAGCAAATGCCCTTCAAGCCGCAGCTCAGTACTGGGAGACACTCATACAGACTTATTCACACACACACTCATACACTACTGCTTATTAACACATCCAACTCACCTATAGCGCATGTGTTTGGACTGAGGGGGAAACCGGAGCACTCGGAGGAAACCCACGCCAACACGGGGAGAACATGCAAACTCCACACAGAAATGCCAACTGGCCCAGCTGGGACTCAAACCAGCGACCTTCTTGCTGTGAGGCCACAGTGATAACCACTGAGGCACTGTGCCGCCCTGATACATTTATATGAAAACATTATTATTACATTTCTCACAGTACAAAACTGGACAACCTAAAATGTGATTGAGCTCAAAAAATGTAATAATAAAAAACAACAACAATATGATACAATACTGCAGAACCACATAGCAGAATTACAAACATTTAATTCAAATATAGTCTGGAAATGTATAAATAATGCTTAATAATTGATCAATAAAAAGTTGATCGGAAATTACTATGTTTTACGCAGCGGATGCCCTTCCTGCCGCAACCCATCACTGGGAAACATCTATATACTCATTCACACACATACACTACGGACGATTTAGCTTACCCAATTCACCTGTACCGCATGTCTTTGGACTTGTGGGGGAAACCGGAGCACCCGGAGGAAACCCACGCGAACACAGGGAGAACATGCAAACTCCACACAGAAATGCCAACTGACCCAGCCGAGGCTCGAACCAGCGACCTTCTTGCTGTGAGGCGATTGTGCTACCCACTGCGCCACTGCGTCGCCCCAAATTTGTACCTTCTAAAAAGTTACTGCCCCAATGACAGCTGTTGTACCTGAAAGTGTAAATCGCACAGACAGTTACAACTGCAAGTATGAGTTTGTTTTAATTAAACATGGACTTTTTAAAATTTTTGATTGTTTTATTTGTACTTTTTAAATATTCTTTACTCTAACAATCCTTAGAATCCTAAAGTCTGCATGAACCTGAAGCTGCGGCCATTTCTTTTTCCGTATTGTGACACAGAGAAACAGAATAATGAATGAGAAAACAGTGGGCGTGGCTTGTTTTTTTCTACTGAGAGCTGATTGGATATATTAAAGTAGGTATTTCATTCAGAAAGATGGGGAAAAGGGTTTGGGGAGAGTTATTACAACCTAACAGACTCCTCCTCCTCCTCACCATTTCTGTTTGTTGTCAAAACTGACAGCTGGAGGGGTGTGGTTATGTATGTTAGCCACGCCCAATACCTCAGACAGACCCTATCTTGAGAATTTAACTGAAAACAAACAGGAAGTGCATTTTCAGATTTCAGTTTTAGATTACAAGGGCAAACTTCTTTTTTTTCGTAATGACTAGCACAGATGCATTGTTCACCACAAAACTAGCAATGTGAGTTAACAAAATCCCTATGGTTAGTTTTGATTTCATGTGTCCTTTAAAAAGCACTGCATTTTTCTACATCCAGTAGACTGATGATGTGTTCTGAGAAATGCAGTTCTGAACAAACTGCTCTCCCTCTGCAACCTGATACTGAACCTGAACTCGATATTTCAGCCAGGTTTTGTCATTGGCGTCTGAAATGCTCAGCTTACAAAACCTTTCATTTAGAGGATTAGCCTGGCCAATCGGAGGCGACGGAGTGAACAGGGCACGAGGAGGTTTCCTAGAGAGATGTGCGATAGCTTCAGGGTTTTTCCGGGCTCTGAATGACAGATTGGGGGAAAGGCCGTGATGGCTGGGTGAATCTCCCTGACTTTCTGCTGCTTTCATCAGCTCCTTCCTGCTGAACGCAAACCCGCTCATAATGTACTCGCGTGTGCTGACGAGTGGCTTCATTCTGTCACTCAGCGGTATTAAAAAAAGGGCTATATTGCATAAATAATATACCAGTTTCATGCGGCACAGTAGCTCAGTGTTTAGCACTGTCACCTCACAGCAAGAAGGTCGCTGGTTCAAGTCCCGGCTGGCCCAGTTGGCATTTCTCTGTGAATTTTGCATGCTCTCCCCGTGTTTCCTCCGGGTGCTCCAGTTTCCCCCACAGTCCAAAGACATGCGCTATAGGTGAATTGAATAAACTAAATTGGCCGTAGTGTAAGAGTGTGTATGGGTGTTTCCCAGTACTGGGCTGCAGCTGGAAGGGCATTCACTGTGTAATGACTGTGCTGGTATAGTTAGCGGTAAACATGAGCCAGGCTCAAACTGGGTTTGTGTAAGATGAGAAGCCGGCACTGGAGCCTACTATGAGAAGGCTATGCTGAAGAATGACTGAATATGTAAAATAACTGAATACGTAAAGCACTGATTACATATGCTAAATACTCATATGAAATTGTATATGTGTCAGGAGTAGTCAGGAGAGTGAATGGCATATTGTTAAGTTAATGTACCATCATGGAAATGTATGTAAACACTTGCATCTATGAAGTGACATCTCTGGTGTGAAAACAGTTGCTTACGTAGACCTTAGCTAGCGGGCTGAGAGCCAAGAATAACATGACAACTAAACATATACATGACCTTTCAGTAAAGGCTTCCTAAGATGGTCATAGGAACACAGAGGTGTGCGACGTAAATCTGTATATAAGCAGCACCATGGACACATACGATTCAGATTGTCTAGGGGAGACTTCAGGTTGTCCTGAAGGACTTTATTCATACATCTCGGTATAACATTTATTATGTTAATAAAGTCTATTTTCTGGTATCCAAAACCTCCAGTCTGATAGTGTCTAATTGATGAGAAGGTCGAAAACTACAACAAAAGTCTCACCGATCGTGACCTTTTGACTGCTGGTGTAGCTGATAAGTTGTCAGGTGTCTGTTCTCTGTGATGTCATGTGATCCGTTTGTTCTGTTTCCCGCCGTTTTCTAATGTTCATTTGTTTCACCTGTGTCTCACCCCTGTGTCCAATCAGTTCATCATGTTCCCTGTGTATTTATACCCCTGAGTTTGTTTCCTTCGTTGTCCGGTGTTGTATTGTCTACACTTCGATGTATTGTCTGATCGTCTGTCCATGCTGTCGTTGATAAATAGCTGATAAATGCAGACAGAGCAGAAAAGTTGTGTTTCTTCCTCTTTTTTTTGCTTCCAGTGAAGTGATCATAATCGGCAGGAGTGCAGCAGACTCAGCCAGGCTCTATTGATTATCCAATAACAGCACATTAACAGCAGAGAAATCTGGAACTGGATCTGAGTCTAATGGCCTTTATAGGATGTCTGACGATCGCTGGAAAATTGTTAAGCATTAATTAGAAATGTTAGGACTCTTCCAGAAGGTGTGTTTCTGCAGCAGGCGTTTGTCCACATCGATCGCAGGCTGGAAAGTGTAGACTGGAGTTTCTTATATTGAAAATGTCTGATCGAATATCCACTGGGTCTTAAAATGTCTTATTACATGGCTGTCTGGAATACTTATTGCTCAGTCATGACGTGATTTTCTTTCTTTTTCTTTTTCAAATATTTCCCAAATGATGTTTAACAGAGGCCTCACAGTGGCGCAGTGGGTAGCACGTTCGCCTCACAGCAAGAAGGTCGCTGATCGCTGGTTCGAGCCTCGGCTGGGTCAGTTGGCCTTTCTGTGTGGAGTTTGCATGTTCTCCCTGTGTTGGCGTGGGTTTCCTCCGGGTGCTCCGGTTTCCCCCACAAGTCCAAAGACATGCGGTATAGGTGAATTGGGTAAGCTAAATTGTCCGTAGTGCATGAGTGTGAATGGGTGTGTATGGATGTTTCCCAGAGATGGGTTGCAGCTGGAAGGGCATCCGCTGCGTAAAACATATGCTGGATAAGTTGGCGGTTCATTCCGCTGTGGCGACCCCAGATTAATAAAGGGACTAAGCCAAAATGAAAATGAATGAATGAATGAATGTTTAACAGAGCAAGGAATTTTCCACAGTAGTTCCTATAATATTTTTTCTTCTGGAGAAAGTCTTATTTGTTTTATTTTGGCAGGAATAAAAGCTGTTAAAAATAAATAAATAAATAAATAAATAAATAAAATAATATATTATTAGGGGCCTCACGGTGGCGCAGTGGATAGCACGTTCGCCTCACAGCAAGAAGGTCGCTGGTTCGAGCCTCGGCTGGGTCAGTTGGCATTTCTGTGTGGAGTTTGCATGTTCTCCCTGTGTTGGCGTGGGTTTCCTCCGGGTGCTCCGGTTTCCCCCACAAGTCCAAAGACATGCGGTATAGGTGAATTGGGTAGGCTAAATTGTTTGTAGTGTATGAGTGTGAGTGGGTGTGTATGGATGTTTCCCAGAGATGGGTTGCAGCTGGAAGGGCATCCGCTGTGTAAAACATATGCTGGATAAGTTGGCGGTTCATTCCGCTGTGGCGACCCCAGATTAATAAAGGGACTAAGCCGAAATGAAAATGAATGAATGAATATATTATTAGCTATTAATAAGCATTTAGTTTATTTTAGTTTTTAAAACTTGTCAATAAAAAAAAAGAAATGTTATGTAATGTTATGTAACTTATTAACTTTTGCTTATTAACAATAATAATAATAATAATGGCAGCACGGTGGCGCAGTGGGTACCACAATCGCCTCACAGCAAGAAGGTCGCTGGTTTAAGCCCTGGCTGGGTCAGCTGGCGTTTCTGTGTGGAGTTAGCATTTTCTCCTCGTGTTCGCGTGGGTTTCCTCCGGGTGCTCCGGTTTCCCCCACAGTCCAAAGACATGCGCTATAGGTTAATTGAATAAGCTAAATTGCCCATAGTGTGTGTGTGAATGAAAGAGTGTATGGGTGTTTCCCAGTGTTGGGTTGCGTCTGGAAGGGCATCCGCTGCGTAAAACATATGCTGGATAAGTTAGCGGTTACGCTGTGGCGACCCCAGATTAATAAAGGGACTAAGGCGAAAAGAAAATGAATGAATGAATGAATAGGTTGCGGCTGGAAGTGCATCTGCTGCATAAAACAAATGCTGGATAAGTTGGTGGTTCATTCCGTTGTGGGAAAATCGAAACTGCTTAACTGCTTAAAATCGAAAGTACTTAGCTAAACCTAAATAAACTAAAGCTTAAAACTAAACCAAACAAAATTACATAAAAAATTTTTAACTTATATATATATATTTATATAAGATAAGATTTTATTATTGATTTATCATTTAATTCATTTTGATTCTGTATCAAGTACTTAAATAGCTAAATAACTTAATAAACAAAAACTAAAGCCATTGACATCCATTGTAGAAAAAAAATACTATGGAAGTCAATCTAGTTTTCATTATTCATCTCTTATGTTCATCATAAGACAGGAACATAACCCGAGGGTCAGAAAATAGTGAGTAAAAGTAGATTTATGGTGAAGTGTCCCTTTAAGATCTGCTGCTGCTTTTAAGTGGATTCTTGTGTAGATGTTATCTAGTACTGACCCACATTTCCAGCAGTATTTACATCCAGCAGAGAAAGCGTAACCTCATCTGACATGCTGAGCTTCAGCTGCTCCAGAGCTTCTTTCCAACAGTAGCATGACCGACTACAAACGCCATCCTTTACAGTATAATATATGCTACAGTCAAGCTAACTTTTGGAGAAAATAGTCAAGTACGTTGAAATGCACTCAAAATATTCTTTAAAAGAAAACTAGCTTTGTTTATTTATTTATTTAACAGTATAAGTATATAAGTATATGCACACATTAGGTACTTTATTAGGTACACCTTACTAGTAAAGGTAATAACGACCAGGTTGGACCCCCTTTTGCCTTCAGAACTGCCTTAATCTTTCGTGGCATAGATTCAACAAGGTACTGGAAATATTCCTCAGAGATTTTGGTCCATATTGACATGATAGCATCACACAGTTGCTGCAGATTTGTCGGCTGCACATCCATGATGCGAATCTCCCGTTCCACCACATCCCAAAGGTGCTCAATTGGATTGAGATCTGGTGACTGTGGAGGCCATTTGAGTACAGTGAACTCATTGTCATGTTCAAGAAACCAGTCTGAGATGATTCGCGCTTTATGACATGGTGCGTTATCCTGCTGGAAGTTGCCATCAGAAGATGGGTACACTGTGGTCATAAAGGGATGGACATGATCGAGACTCATCAGACCAGGCAACGTTTTTTCAATCTTCTATTGTCCAATTTTGGTGAGCCTGTGCGAATTGTAGACTCAGTTTCCTGTTCTTAGCTGATAGGAGTGGCACCCGGTGTGGTCTTCTGCTGCTGTAGCCCCTCCACCTCAAGGTTGAACGTGTTGTATGTTCAGAGATGTTCTTCTGCATACCTCGGTTGTAACGAGTGGTTATTTGAGTTACTGTTGCCTTTCTATCAGCTGGAACCAGTCTGGCCATTCTCCTCTGACCTCTGGCATCAACAAGGCATTTGTGCCCACAGAACTGCCGCTCACTGGATATTTTCTCTTTTTCAGACCATTCTCTGTTAACCATAGAGATGGTTGTGCATGAAAATCCCAGTAGATCAGCAGTTTCTGAAATACTCAGACCAGCCCGTCTGGCACCAACAACCATGCCACGTTCAAAGTCACTTAAATCAATTTCTTCCCCAATTCTGATGCTCGGTTTGAACTGCAGCAGATTGTCTTGACCATGTCTACATGCCTAAATGCATTGAGTTGCTGCCATGTGATTGGCTGATTAGAAATTTGCCTTAACGAGCAGTTGGACAGGTGTATCTAATAAAGTGGCAGGTGAGTGTAGGTTTGTGGTGCTGCAATACCGTGTGTTATTTTTGTATACTGCATTAGTTGCTGGTGTAGTGTATCAGTTTGTCTTTGTCAGGCTAAAACAAGCTGCTCTCTGTGTGTTTTGCTTTACCGTAGTAATTTAATCCAGCAATAATTTCCATTGGCTTGAAATTGTCTTGGACGTCGTTGTTTGGTTTCATTTGTTTGATAGGAACCAGACCTTCTTTCATTAAAGAACATGTTATAGTGTAAATTGTTTACTTAAGCAATGTCTCAAGCACACACACACATACATGCCTACACATACATGCATACATACACGGATGCATGCGTACTCACACATGCATAAATACAGACATGCATGCATACACACGTCTGCATACATACACATACACACACACACACACATATTCATACATACGCAAGCATACACACACGCATAAATACAGACAGACACACACACTCATGCAAACACGCATGCATGCACACAAATACATACATGCATACATACACATGTATACACGCATGCATATATGCATTCACACTTACATGATCACACATACACGCATGCACACAGGCATGCATACACACACAGGCATGCATACATGATTATACACACACATACATGCATACACACACAGACATGCATACACGCATAAATACAGACAGACAGGCATACACACACACACGCACACATACATCCACGCATGCATACACACACAGGCATTCACACATGATTTCACAAACATACATGCACACACACACACACACACACGCTTACAGGCATGCATGCCTACACACGCATGCATACACACACACATATAGTGCACATTTGTGGATTGGTTCATTCGTCTTATTATTAGTGTGTCTTTGAGTTCTTCATTTCTTTGTCACCAAATTCGGAAACTACAGGAGAAATAAAAATATATTTAACAATCACACACACACACACACACACGAATCCAAATGCAAATGTGTTCAATAAGCTAATTTCACTTGAACCACACTATAGTAAAGTGTACTATACTGTACATATGGTTTTTACAACTCTTTGTAAATGAATGCTACAACATACTGTAGTATTAACTACTGCATATTTATCAACTTCAACAAATACTGTAGTATACTTTAGTTTTTTCTACAGTAACCTGTATTGTTGTATAATATACCCTATAGTGGGTGAAAATTACAGTATTGGGTCAATTGTTTATATTACTATAGTTGTTGTGTTACCATAGCATAACAACATAATTACCGCAACAGATTAAAGTGCTGTAGTATTATTTACTATGAATTACTATTGTGTTTCATGTGGTCATCGTATTTAAAATTGTGTATGTAAACAAAACAATTCACCTCCCAGAATGCCTGGTCATCAAAGCACTTCCTGTCCTGCTGGGGTCTCCAGATACTCCATTTCAGAACAATTCCTGTCAATGTGAGTTTTAGTTGTATGTTTAGTTGAACTGAAACACAAAACTGATTATTCAGGGAGTTTCAAGACGTGTCAATAGGGTATAAACCAGCCTAAGGCGTGGAAGTTTGTTCCTGCCGGGAAATAACTTTATTATTACTTTTGAAGATGTAAGGCTGTTTTTTAACAAGTCACAGTTCTTACTGGCTTCATGTCTTGCAGCTGCAGCTTACTTTAAGCAACTTAGACTTCTCAGAACTCCAAGATTAAAATTGTAC
The DNA here is from genome assembly GCA_903798125.1 of Danio choprae. Classification (NCBI taxonomy): domain Eukaryota; kingdom Metazoa; phylum Chordata; class Actinopteri; order Cypriniformes; family Danionidae; genus Danio; species Danio choprae. The sequence continues at coordinate 1,213,309 of CAIGQW010003411.1, read as the reverse complement.
TTTGAATCGGACAATTTCAAAACACTTATAATTGCAAGAAAGTGTGAGAAAGGTCACAGTTATAGATATGGATGGAGGATAGATAGATAGATAGATAGATAGATAGATAGATAGATAGATAGATAGAACAACAGACAGATGGATTAATGATGATGGATGGAGGATAGATAGATAGATAGATAGATAGATAGATAGATAGATAGATAGAT
>CAIGQW010003411.1:1132234-1167367 GCA_903798125.1 Danio choprae | reverse complement strand
TGTGTGTGTGTGTGTGTGTGTGTGTGTGTGTGTGTGTGTGTGTGTGTTTATATGTGTGTTCATGTATGTAATTATGTGTGCGTGTGTGTGTGTGTGTGTGTTTTCTCTCTGCAGGCTCGCTGAGTCTCGCACTAACCCCCAGGTGCTGGACATTGGGGTAAACCCTCAGGACTACAACCCTGAAGACTGCTTGTCATCAACTCATTGGGACAAAGCCGACACTGAAGCGGCGGATGCAGAAGATGCGTTTGGATTCTGATGATGAGCTGCTGGTGGGAGTTGGAGCTGGTGTAGCAACACACAAAGGGAATAAAGCAGCGCTGCTCCACTCACTCACTTGCGCCCTCTGGTGGCCTGAGCTGAACCTGCGGTCTGCAATCCCAACCTAATGACTTCAAAAAAAGCACAGACCAAAGCAATACATTAGAAAGTATTTCCCTCTACAATTTCCTTTTAAGTACATTTATATTTTACTACCAATTAGTTACTTTGTGTTTTATTTTTGTATGTATGTGACTGTAAAATGTGCAGTGCAATCCACTAACATTGGCACACTTTGTAAATAGCAGCAAAGAAGGCCATGGAGAAAAAGAGCCTTGAATGTTTAAAGTTAGCATGAACCAGAAGTTGCTGCAGACTTTTGTTTCAGTATGGTGACGTATTTCCAACTGAAACTGAATATTTGAAACTGAACTGCTGTTGAGGGCAAAAGCTCATGGTCAGATTTTGATAAAAAATTGGCAAAACAAAAAAACAAACATTTTTCAGTGGAATAACTTGCACTGATTAATTGTTTACCTTAAAGTGGCCATAAAATTGAAGTTAAAATTGTCCTTTTTTCTCATATCGTGACATACATCCACTTGAAATACTCCTGAAATTATAAAGAAATATATATATATATATATATATAGAGAGAGAGCTGCATGACTTTGTTCTTTGAGAGCCGATTGGATTGTTGAAAGACAGACATTGTTAACAAAATTAAGGAAGATGGACAGATTCAGAGCAGAAACGAGAGACACCCTAATAGCCCCTCCCTAAAGCACTCATAGCCACACCTTAAACTGATAACTCCGCCGGGACTGATAGCCCTGTCCTAAATGACTGATAAGCCCGCCGGGACTGATAGACCCCCCCCCCTAAATGACGGATAGCTTCGCCCTAAGGCACTGATAGCCTCTTCCTAAATAAATGATAGCCACACCCTAAAGGACTGATAGCCTCCCCCTATGTGACTGATAGCCCCACCCTAAATGACTGATAGCAACACCATAATGACTGATAGTTCACCGTAAATGACTGATAGCTCCGCCCCGAATGACTGATAGCTCCGCCCAAAATGACTGATAGCCCCGCCCAAAGGGACTGATAGCCCTTCCCTAAATGACTGATAGCAACACCATGACTGATAGTTACACTGTAAATGACTGATAGCTCCGCCTTGAATGACTGATAGCCCCACCCTTAATGACTGATAGCAACACCATAATGACTGATAGTTCACCGTAAATTACTGATAGCTCCGCCCCGAATGACTGATAGCCCCGCCCTAAATGACTGATAAGCCCCGCCGGGACTGATAGCCCAGCCCAAAGGGACTGATAGCCCCTCCCTAAATGAATGATAGGCACGCCCTAAAGGACTGATAGCCCCACCCTAAATGACTGATAGTTACACTGTAAATGACTGATAGCTCCGCCCCGAATGACTGACAGCCCCAACCTTAATGACTGATAGTTCACCGTAAATTACTGATAGCTCTGCCACAAATGACTGATAGCCCCTCCCTAAATGACTGGTAAGCCCGCCGGGAATGATAGCCCCGTCCTAAATGATGGATAGCCCCGCCTAAAGGGACTGATAGAAACACCATAATGACTGATAGTTACACTGTAAATGACTGATAGCTCCACCCCGAATGACTGACAGCCCCACCCTTAATGACTGATAGCAACACCATAATGACTGATAGTTTACCGTAAATAACTGATACCCCCGTCCTAAATGACTGATAAGCCCCTCCGGAACTGATAGATTCGTCCTAAATGATGGATACCGCCAACTTATCCAGCATATGTTTTTACACAGCGGATGCCCTTCCAGCTGCAACCCATCACTGGGAAACACCCACACACTCTTGCATTCACACACATACACTACGGCCAATTTAGCTTACCCAATTCACCTATAGCGAATGTCTTTGGACTTGTGGGGGAAACCGGAGCACCCGGAGGAAACCCACACGAATACGGGGAGAACATGCAAACTCCACACAGAAATGCCAACTGACCCAGTCGAGGCTCGAACCAGCGACCTTCTTGCTGTGAGGCGACTAGCCTATTAACAGCAACAACAAATTGAAGATGCTTGGGATTGATTTTGGATGAGAGTAGAGGCTTAATCATTGAAACCCTTTTAAACTGTTTGTGGTGGTGATGTTACTGTTAGATCGTAGTTTCTGAGGCTTTCTAACAAGCTTCTGCAATTCTCTAGCTGTGATTCTTGCAGGTATATTTGGCCACCCAAACTGTGCATACAGCAGGATGCAAACACAACGTCTTCCACAAGCTCATTGATAACGTTTTCATTTGAATGAAGTTTGATGAAAATGTCCGTTTTCATTATGTTGTTTCTATTTTCTTATAGCCTCTTCCCATTTTTGTGATGCTCGACAAACTCTTAGCTCAAATCACAGCTTCGGTTTTGCCCAATTTTGTGTCATATTTTCCTCATATGGAAAGCTTTTGTGAATTAGGAGGTCACGGTTAAAGAAATTCCCATTCCTCGTCACCTAGGAGTACTTAAAAATGTTACATTTCAGGAATGTACTTCAAAAATATTTTGCACACATGACTTCATAAGAGTGCCAATAATTGTGGCATGCGCTGACACAGGCATTCAAAAGTACCATTAAAATATATTTACTTTATTCTTCAAAGACACTTTAAGTTGTTCAAGAGCGAAAGTGTATATTTATTGCAAATTAATGCTGTTATTTTGAACTGTTTTTCCATAAAATATCCTAAAAGTAAAATGTGTCACAGTTTCCATAATACTATGAAGCAGGGAAATAATGTAAATGTAAAAAAACATTATTGGTGATTTTGTACCATTATAATCATTTATCATAACAGAACAGCAAATAATGATATTAGAATTATTTCTGAAGGACACTGGAGGAATAATAGTGAACATTTAGCTTTAAATCACAGGAATACATTAAAATACATTCAATAAGAAAGCAGTTATTTTAAATTGCAATAATATTTAATGGGCGACATGGTGGCCCAGGCAGCACGGTGGCGCAGTGGGTAGCACAATCGCCTCACAGCAAGAAGGTCGCTGGTTCGAGCTGGGTTAGTTGGCATTTCTGTGTGGAGTTTGCATGTTCTCCTCGTGTTGGCGTGGGTTTCCTCCGGGTGCTCCAGTTTCCCCCTCAAGTCCAAAGGCATGCGGTACTGGTGAATTGGGTAGGCTAAATTGTCCGTAGTGTATGTGTGTAAATAACTGTGTATGGATGTTTCCCAGTGATGGGTTGCAGCTGGAAGGGCATCCGCTGCATAAAACATATGCTGGATAAGTTGGCGGTTCATTCTGCTGTGGCAACCCCAGATTAATAAAGGGACTAAGCCGAAAAGAAAATAAATGAATTATTTCTGAAGGACACTGGAGGATTAATAGTGAACATTTAGCTTTAAATCACAGGAATACATTAAAATACATTCAATAAGAAAGCAGTTATTTTAAATTGCAATAATATTTAATGGGCGACATGGTGGCCCAGGCAGCACGGTGGCGCAGTGGGTAGCACAATCGCCTCACAGCAAGAAGGTCGCTGGTTCGAGCTGGGTCAGTTGGCATTTCTGTGTGGAGTTTGCATGTTCTCCTCGTGTTGGTGTGGGTTTCCTCTGGGTGCTCTGGTTTCCCCCAGAGTTTAAAGACATGCACTATGTGTATGCGTGTGAATGAGCGTGTGTGGATGTTTCCCAGTACTGGGTTGCAGCTGGAAGGGCATCCGCTGCGTAAAACATCTGCTGGATAAGTTGGCGGTTCATTCCGCTGTGGTGACCCCAGATGAATAAAGGGACTAAGCCGAAGGAAAATGAATGAATGAATGAATGCAGCATTAGTGAGCAGAACACTCTTACTTTTTTAATACATTTAATATATGTCTGGTCCCAAATGTTTGTTTAATTGTTTAATTTGATCATCTCCTGTGTTGTGTTTGCAACTGTCAATTGATTTATTGTTAATATTTTGAGCAAAATATCAAAAGGTTAAACTATAAAAACCCTTTTTTAAACCTCCTTCTTTGCTTGCTCAGATTCACCAAGGGTGCCGATATTAGTGGAGGACACTCTCTACAACAACTGTAACAATTTCTCATTATCATTGTTACTACTATTAATTTTTAATGTATATGATTGCTGAGACTAACTCTGTGATTCTATGCAGTCGGACGTGGATATTAATAGATTTATTTGAGGGTTCATACTAAAGGTTTAAGGTTTGACGTTTGTATGGAGTGGAATGGCTTTATTTAAGCACTGAAAGGGTGTCGATCTTTTTATATACGAGTTGAAAAGTAACAAACATTACAGCTTGGACAAAATAACAGACAGGGTATTTATATGAATCTTATTTTTATTCTATTAAAATGTATTTTTGCACTCCTCTCCGCGTCTCCTTTCAAAACCTGTTATTGTTTTCACTTTTTTTGCGCTTATGTCATTCAAACATGTTGATTTTTGTTGAATTTTTCATTGGGTTTCATTGTTTTACTCATACAACAAGGTGATGGTATTATCATCATTATCTTAAAAAAGCTTAATATGATATAATGCTATCATAGTAGTTTCTGTAAAGCAAAAGCATTGCGTTACTATGGATTTCCATGCGGTGCTTTATAAAAACACTTATTATTTTGCATTTTACACGCATTTTCCCAGCCAATAATATACCAGAAGTAGACAAATTTAAGACAGGTACAGCATGAAATGCTTGCTTGTGTTGAAATATAATAATCATTAAAAAGCAATGAACTAATCAACGCAAGCGATTATGTTGTGGTTTACATTGACGCTCTTGTCTGCATTCAGGGTTTAATTTGACTACTTAAGGGAAGTTATAACACCCACTGTTAGTTCCTGTTTGCATGAATCATTTCATGTTCATCACTTAAAACTTTGATGGAAGTGATGCGTGTTAATTGACGTTTTAATAGCGCCGTCTAGTGGTGAAATGAACGCAGCGCCGTTACGAGTGGTTAAACGTCAGTTAATCCACATAGTTGTCATATTTTAATTTTATGAATGTTTTTTTAATCATCATTGGCTATTTAAAGTTTTTTATTAGCTCACAGAGTGCGCGGTTGGATATATTTCACTCACTGAACACATTTAAACGTCAAACAAACACACAATTGGCCTTCTTTATTTAAAATCGGTCTCTCAGCCAATCAATTGTAAATACAGGCCGACCGTCGGATTGCGTAATTAATATTCATGAAGTCTAGGTTTTCGTCAGTAGCATTTAAAAATACTATAACCATACCTATATATATATATATATATACACACACATATATATACAGATATATATACATATTTATACTCTATTGTTGGTTGTATATAACCTTTAACGCGGTATTTAACTATTTTTAATATTGCGGATATGTTTGGTTTGCTTTAAAAAAATAATCACATGATTTCCAGCCAATCAGCAGCCGGGGTGTGGGCGAAACGTTAGTTTTGATATTTGCGATTTTGAATGGTCTGTTGGGAATCATATCATCGTACAGGTAAGTTTTCAGCGTGTTAATCATCTCTCAATCGTTAAACCTCGTTACTTTAGAACAACTTTACAGTCCTGCTTAATGGTAACGTTAACAACAAACTCATGCACGCAAAAACATGCACGCATCACACATTTAACTTGAGCGATTTTCGTGTTTAGCTGTTTACAAGTCACCCATTCGAGAATTATTGACACATTCCTGTTTCAATAACGTTAATTATCATGATGCTTGCATAGGAAGATAATATTAACCCTTGTGAACTGTTCAAATGGATTACCCTTTAGTTATGTTCATGGCCGTTTTGGACCATTGACTTTCGTTATAATCACATTTATTGATTGCAATGCCTTGATACCGTATAATCATGCATTCTTGATTGTTGGTGGTTTTCGCTGTTGGGGAAATGAGGTAAAATGTGTTGTTTTTACTGGTGATCATTACTTGGCAGCATTAATCCTTTCATAGACCTGTGCAAATTTTTTTTATATGGAGCTCTATCGAGTAAAACAGGTAATTATAGTGTGTGTGTGTGTGTGTGTGTGTGTATGTGTGTGTGTGTGTGTGTGTGTGTGTGTGTGTGCATAAATATACTTACTATGTTGTGAGAGCTGAGCTGCTTATTTTTTATTTTCTCAAACAAATCAAGTGTGCAATGGTCTCTTACACACTCTGTTTCACTCACAAACACACACCAGGCCCATAGCCAGCCTGGTGAAAAGGGTGGTTCTTTTTATTTTCTCCAAAAGTGGACCTTTTTGCAGTTATTCACCTCATTTTCTATTTAATTATGAGGTATAAATACTGCATTTTAGTGTTTTTTCTAAGCACTATTTTTTTGCTGGCTTAGCTTGTTGGATGGTCATCATAACCACACTTTTTGATGTACCTAAATTTTTTATTTTGTATTTCCTAAAGATTTAGAATAAAGAAATATGAATATAATACTTATTTTTAAAATACAGATTTATTGAAAAAAGTTTTAAATTAAAAAAACCTGTATATTATTGTCATTTATTAGGCTAATTACAAACTGGCCAGCACATTCAACTTTCCTTAGTCAGAATTTGGGATGCCTCTGATACTTCAGAACAGGAAGTCACGGCGTGCTAAATTCATGTCCCAAATACTTTACCGAGAGCCAACACAGGATTCTGCTTGGTCTTAAAGCCTTTTTTGATGGGTTATTTTCACAATTTATTATGGCATAGCAGTCAAAATAGGACAAATGAGCTCATGTATGGGACAAATTCTGGACTTTTGTCAGTGAGGGGTGTGTCTTTCGAACCACCCGAACCCCCCTTTGCTATGGGCCTGCACACCGTACTTCATATGAAAGTCAGAAACGAAGCTTTTTTTGCACTGTTATTGATGATCGACAGTAGGGCAACACAATATATTGTTTGAGCATCGTTATCGCAATGTGTGCATCCTCAATAGTCACATCGCAGGATCTGCATTGTTAAATTGAGATTATATAGTTTAGGATTTTTATATATATAATATATTGGGATTATATAGTCACACAGTTCAAAATACATGATATTTGTTGAGTTACTGCAGAGTTTAACCATAATGGAGCAAAAAAGTTGATCATTTGCACATTTTTTAGCCCTATGAGAGTTTAAAGCATTTAGTAAACTGTAAAGTCTTTTTAGTGTTATTTTATGTTAGATTTTTACATTTATTTGTATCTGAATGCGATTTGACTAGACTGAATCCCTAAAGCACTGTTTATTTCACTTTTATGTTTGCTCTATTGTATTCAGCTATACTTTTACTTTGTTTATTACATTCTGTGCATGATTTGTTCCCCTACAGAATCATGCCAATCAATAGAAAATTAATAAATTGTTTCCAAATAGAGCTATTCAAGTCATCTGGTGATTGTATGTATATTGCAATATATATTGCAAAAATACTAAATATCACAATGCCAGATTTTTCCAATATCATGCAGCCCTAATTGACAGTAAAAATGACATTACAAATTTGACCTCTTCCCAACAGGGAAAACCACCAACAATCAAGAATGCATGATTATATGGTGTCATGGCTTTGCAAGCAAAAAAATGTCATTATAATGGAAGTCAATGGGGCAAAAACAGCCATAAACATAACGAAAGGGTAGTCCATTTTCCCAGAGCGTATTAGGTTTTTTTAAATGTTCAAAGCATTTTCACAAAATATGTATCAATATGATTTGTCCTTAAAAATCTTTCCATTTGCTGAAACACAAAGAAAGTTGTGGCCAAATTAAAACTCAAAATCAGCCCCAATAAAACATCCCCAACAGCACACAAGAGTTACATTGGTCAAATTGATTATTTGGGACGGATTTGAATCAATGAAATCAATATTGCCTTAGGGCTATGGAATATGATGATACATGTCATATGGACAAAACAAAAAGTCTATAGTTTCATATCATGCCCTATCTTTTATTTCGTGGTGTCACTAAATGCATTGTTTACGGTAATACTTAATACATTGTTAACGCTAATTCATAATTTATATGAGCTCAATACTATACGCTCAATACTATACTATACATTACAGGGATGCATAAACATGAATAACAGCACTGTGAGAAACCTTTACATTTTGCTTTTTATTTATTAATATTTTTACTTTTGACCCATAATCAGTTGTTTTTGAAAAATGTTTTATATCTTATTCATGTTTATTTATTTTTAATCAAAAATTGTCCTGAATTTGTAAATAAAGTGAGAAAAAAATAATTGAGATAGTAATTGATAACTGAGTATAGTCTTTTAAACATACAAATATTAATATTCCCTCTATGTGGTCAGTACAGCCTATATTAGGGCTGCACGATATTGGAAAAATCTGACATTGGTATATTTAGTTTTTCTGCTATATATATTGCGATATGGCGCAGAAATTGAATATTAAAATGGAATATAGCACTGTATAGTCTTCATTGTATTAATTCAGTCAAATTATTCTTCATTAAAGTTGCAAATGTACTTTTTTGTGCTTGAATGTTTTAAAATCTCTTTTGAAATGCCTTTAAAACACATCTAATGTATTCTCAACTATTATGCTAATCAATTATAATCCCAACCCAACATTGCAGATCATGCGACGTGACTATTGTGGACACACACTTTTCAATATCGATGCTGAAACGATATATTGAGCAGCTCTAGTCTATATACAGTTAAAGTCAGAATTATTAGCCCTCCTGTATATTTCATTCTTCAATTTCTGTTTAACGGAAAGGAGATTTTTTTCAACACATTTCTAAACATAATAGTTTTAATAACTCATTTCTAATAACTGATTTCTTTTATCTTTGCTATGATGACAGCACATAATATTTGACTAGATATTTTTCAAGATATTAGCATTCAATTTAAAGGCTTAATTAGGTTAATTAGGCAAGTTAGGGTAATTAGGCAAATCATTGAATAATAGTTGTTTGTTTTGTAGATAATCGGGACAAATAATATTGCTTAAGGGGGCTAATAATATTGAAGAAATTGTGACTTCAACTGGATAAACTAATAATCAATAGAGTTTATAGCGCGATACTGGAAAAAACAGACATTGCAATATTTAGTTTTTCAGCCATTTTTATATTGCGATATGAATATAATTTCACAAGATCACTTTGGTAACACTATTTGGAAAGAAAAGGACTCATCATTTGACTTTGATTGGAAGTTTGACTTTGACTGGGATTTTGTAGGTGAGTGCATCTGCATAAAATATCCAAAATTAGCATAAAATAAACAAATTAAAGCATGGATGAAAACAATAGAACAATGATAAAAAACAAAATAAACACCACTTTATTGTTTTCCATAGAGTTTAATAGTGTGGAGGTACAGAAATGCAATAATCGAATGTAAAACAACACTGCATGTAGTATTCATTGAATAAATAAACATAATTATTCTGTTAAAGTGGCAAACTTTTATATATTTTTTTGTGCCCAAATGGTTTAAATTCACTTAAAATCTTAGTCGCAGACATTGAAAACGCATACAAATAAAACATCTTTCACATTATTATATTAGGGTTAAACTTTGCAGTCAAATCATCTGCTCTGAACTGGTTTGGGTTAATTATTTTCCCAGTTTGACATTGCAGATCCTGCAATGTGACTTGTGGTTTTCCAAATTGCGATATCCATGCTGAAACAATATATTGTGCAGCCCTAATTTATAGGGTAAGGTACTATACTGTGATATATACTGTCATCCAGGGTATTATGAGATGACTTGTATTGTGATGAGCATTTTTGTCATATCATCCAGTTAATCTACTGCTGATCATAACTTCTTCTTTTTTTCAGGTTCTCAGGTTTCATGCACTCTGCTGTTGATATCAAAGAAGACAAGACGATCTATCTTCCTCTTCCAGTTGTAGTTTTTTCCTCCAAAAGTAATGTCATTCACAGATACATCGGTCCATTTAAAGCCACTGTCTCTCTACTCTAAAATGGTGTGCTCTCAACAGCAATCCACCAGCCCTTGTTATAAAATACAAGTGCACATATTTAATGATAAAAAAACAGGACTTAAGAGACGGCTCCAAGACTCCTGTTTTGAGGACGTATTTGAAACTCCATTGAAAAAGCCGTGCCTTATATCGTCACATTCCCCAGATGACGGTTGTTTTTCCTTCGAATGTCAAGGATCCTCACCATTTGGAAAGCTCATAATAAGCAAGCCGGTCACACCACCCAGGTCAAAGGTCAACCAGCCTGTGACCCTATTTACATCCACCCCTCTGTCTAAATTAGCAAATGATCAGATAGGGCAAGATCGGGAGAGTCTTCCCTCCCCGATACCCATCCTCCAATGGGACAGAGTGGTCCCGTCTGCTGATTTTTCACCGCATGCGCCTGTAAACCTCGATGTTTTTAGTGCCGTTCCTTTGGTAGCCTCTGAGGGAACTGTGAAGGTCAGGGATGTTTCACAAAATCGTATCCCAAACTACGAGTCAAAAGCTCAAGTCGTGCCGTCGGAAACTGTGCTGCCACTGGAAGAGGAAGAAACGAGTCGTAGAACTGTAGAAAGCACAGCTGAAAGCTTTGAGAGCACACTGCCACTTCTGGTCCAGGTTTGAGCTTGTTTTATTTCTTCTAACTGTTTTTACTGTTTGTTTTTTGTCACTTATTTATCCTTTTTTTTTCATTGAAATCAAAGAGAAGATTAAAAGAATCTGATAATGTACTGAGCACATGGGAAACAATTAGGCCCCGTTTACACTGCCAGTTAAATGGGACCCAATTCCGATTTTTTTGCTCATATGTGACAGATCGGATCTGTTCTATGACTGTGTAAACACGAAGAAAACGTATGCAGTTCGGTTTCAGGCCTCCTTCATATGTGGAAATAAATGAGATATAAATCGGATATGTGACAATGCGACCATCATGTAAACCGACAGATCGGATTTATTAAGGCATTTCGTTTTTGTACGTCATTAAACTTGCGACAATGTGGTACTTCTCCGCGGTTTAATGACGTAGAAGGAAGAGCGTGTGTGGAGACGCCGACACAGTAAACAACAAAAACAACAGAGGAAACATAGAGGAGGACAGTGGTCAGTCGCCAACAGACCTAAGATCTCTCTCGTTCCCACAAATTCCTCTGAATGGTGGAGGACACCATATGTAAACCATAGGCGCAAGCTGCGTTGACGGCCCCTTCCCTCCTTTTCCGCCTCAAAATCAGATGCTGGTGGCCGCCTTTACACATGCATGAATCGGATATGGGTCACAATTAAAAGGACGTGTAAACGGACAGGCAAAACAATCTGATATAGGCAACAAATCGGAATTGGGCATCAATACCTGACAGTGTAAACAGGGCCTTAGAGAACACTTCTGACAATTTGGTGACTTAATATAATATACTGAGAACATGGGAAACAATTAGAGTACCCTTGATGATTTGGTTACTTTTTTTTTCTGAAATCTAAAAGAAGATCTGATAATAAACTGTGATATAAACGCATGAAAAACAATTATAGAACACATTTGATATTTTGGTTGTTTTTTGTCTATGATTGAAATCAAAAAGAAGATTTAAAGTATCTGAGCGCATGGGAAACAATTAGAAAACACTTTTCTGCACGATATTGGAAAATTTTCTTTCCCTGCAATATATATTACGATATAAATACAATTTCTCCACATGACTTAAATAGCTCTGTTTGGAAAGTCATTACTTTAGATCGATTGGGATGATTTGTATGGGAGTGAAATATAAATGTATGTTATTTATTAAATACATATAATAAACAAACTCCAGTCTTAAATAAACACAATGGAGCAAATGTTAAAGTGAAATAAACAGTGATTTATGGTTTTCTGGGAAATGTCTAATAGTTCGGGACACAAATGATAAAAAGTAATCAAATGTAAAAGAGCATTGCTTCTTATATATATATATATATCTCAATCATATAAATAGATCAATAAAATTATTTTTAATTAATTATTTTTAATAATTTTATTTTTTTATGCTCTTTATTTTCTCTTAAAATGCTTTAAACTCTTAAAAAGTTCACTTAGGCCTTAAAGGGGTGAACCACAGTGTATTTTTAAGTCTTGGTTGTGTTTATAAGATGCAAAGCAATGACACTCAACGCGTCCGCATAGAGAGACACTGCAGCGCTGATTAAGATTGTGGGTGTTTACAGCGGTTTGACTGATAAATATGAATTTGTAGCTAAATTGTTAGCGGTGCCAAACAGCATTTCCCATTGTTTTTATCAATGTTTACGTCCTCACTACAACATACTGTTAACGCTAGAAACTTTGGTTGTAGTTTATCAATTTTAACAAATAAAAATATTACAGGTTGTGGCTCACAATCCACAGCTTCGTCGGTTGGAGGAGGTTTTAGCCGAATCCAGCACTGAACTGGGAGAGATTCTGAAAGCTGTCTTTTGTCAAATGCTAGCTATATATTTTTTTATAATTCTCTGGAACATAATTAAAATGAAACTGTAAGCACTTCTCTCTGTGTCGTGTCCTTTTGAAGCCCAAATACAGAAACAGAACACGCTCTAGGGAAATAGCAGCGTTTGGATGACAATTTAGCTTTCTCTTTTATAACATTACAGCACCTCTGGTGTGTGCGTGTTGAATTGCGTTTAACTGGAAACCCTTGTGATCTCACTAGCCCAGATGTAGTTTTTTGTATTCCCCAATCTTTGTTCGCTGTAGGCTTTGCTAAGTTAACTCTGTAAAAGCCAATGTCTCCCTTTGCATTCAACTTTGAGCGTCTTACATTCAGAGATGTTGTTTATGTTCACACAGCTACATTACACATCAACTAAAGTTTAAAATATATCGTAGTGGACCACCCCTTTAAAAACACATGGAAATTTTAAACTTTCACTTTATAATGGTTAAATTCTGCAGTGTCTTCTCAAATCTCATGTGTTTTGGCCTGTGGATTCTATATTCATCTATATTCATAACTTAACATTGCATATCCTGCGATGTAACTATTGCGGACGCACACATTGTGATATCGATGCTCAAACAATATATTGTGCAGCCCTAATTTAAAGTATCTGAGCACATGGGAAACAATTAGAGAAGACTTTTGACAGTTTGAGAAAAAAGTGAGATTTTGTTTGTGTCAGCTTCTCAAAACCTGTATATTTGCTTGCGTTCTTGTGTGTAGATGCACAAAAATCCTGTAAAATTGATCCTTTTTTTCTCAACCCATTGGAGTTGCAAAGTCCTGGAGGGACTGAATAACAATACAATAGTGCCATGCTTTCAGACATGTCAATATTCTTATTTAGGCAGAATAAGTACTGTTTTAACTTCAGAAGAGTTAAGAAATCAAAATGTTGTGGAGTCTAAACAAATGAAACATATTTTATTCTGTCCAGTTGTTATTTTCCGGGGAAAAAAATCTCTAAATGTCAATATTTTTAATTTAAGATTTGGAAGAAACTTTATCAGATCTTTATCAGATATATATATATATATATTACATCAAACGATTTATATATTTTTTTACTAACATTATAATTTATGTCTATCTATATAAGTCTGTGTGTCTGTCTGGTTTATATTATATATACATAAGATGTACAGCAAAAACATTGATGCTATTATGTTGGTATGGATCACAGGTGTCAAATTCAGTTCCTTGAGGGCTGCAGGTCTGCACGGTTTAGTTCCAACCCTAATTAAACACACATGATCAAATTAATTGAGTGCTTTAGGCTTGTTTGAGACCTACAGATAGGTGTGTTAAAGCAGGGCTGCGCTCTTCAAGGCTGCGGCCCTCCAGGAATAGAGTTTGACACCCCCGGTATAGATTTTCTATTAGCATAGCAGTTTTAAAATATCTAAAGCAGAGGTGCCCAAACTCTGTCCTGGAGGGCTGATGTCCTGCAGATTTTAGCTCCATCCATGCACGTGTGTTGAGGCAAGTTGTTTCTAGAAACCCTAGTAAGCGATTGACTAGCTATCCCAGGTGTGTCTGATTGGGTTGGAACTAAACTTTGCAGGACAACGGCCCTCCAGGACTGAGTTTGGGCACCCCTGATCTAAAGCTTAATGCCTGTTTCAATGTAATCAGTATGCAGGAAACATTACTGAAATATGCAGGAGAACAGCTACAAATATGACTGGGTTTTACAGAAATATTTGGACTCATGTATGCTCCACTTTGTGTGTCGATGTTAAAACTTTTACATTTTTTTCCATCCTCTGGTGCAGGTGAAATCGAAAGTGGTGGTGCCAGAAAAAAAGCAATGCAAACTTGAGGAAGATTTCAATGAGGAGAAGTGGGAAAGCAAGAAATGGGCTTATGTGGAGTCTGTAAAGAAGCACATGACGGAACAAAATGGTAACACACGTCACTGATTACTGATTTATGATCTTATGATTTTTGTCTACAAAGCCCTTAAAATAGCAGTGTGCTGACTTATTTTAGCATTTCAGGCTTTTTTGTCTTTATATAACCAGAAAAGACTTCACAGGAGTGTTCTTGCCAAAATTAGAGTTTAAAGGGTCATGAAACCCCCCTCTTTCAGTTCAAGTCTACCTTAAGATTTTTTAAAAAAATGCCACATGATGGGTGTGGAGAGCTGCGAGCAGAGGGAGGAGTGCACGTGGCCAGCAGAGCAGGGGAGAAATAGGGGAGAGAAGCAAACGACTGTCAGTCGTCGCACAAAATCAGACACTAAATGTGAGGAGACGCATGATTTTATAGTTTACAAAGTTAAAATGCAAAGAAGTAAACAGTAATTTTATTATACCCTGCTACATATACGATAGGCTATTTGTAATTTCATATAATATATACACATAAGTGGCGACCTTTGAAATAGAGACTAATGCGAAAGAAAATGAATGAATGAATATATACATAACCACAATTTGTTATATCATTTTAAAGATAATCATATTTATATAAACACTATAAACGAGGAGGACTTCTCACCTTCTGAATCCCCGGGTCTGAATGCAGACAAAGTGGATAGCAGTGCAGCAGGTCTCTTGCCCTATCTATTTCAACTATCAGCCCTGCCAGTAATCTGGATGATTTTAAACATAGGCGAACACAGCAGCATGGATATAGGCGATGGGTCTGAATGGTAACAAACTCAACTGATAAAAGACAAAGTCCGACATTCTTCAATTCTCGTACAGCTCTCCTGTCAAAAATGCTTGCTGCAAACCAACAGCTTTGCTGTATCGGCCCTGACAGCAACGCAGGGAAAAACAACAACAAACCCTTTGGATCATAGAAACAAACACATACGACCCTTCAATTCAGAAATACTGTGTGCCGCGGTCTCACAGCTTGGCAGGTCTGTCTTCGAAAAGAACTTGCTGTCATGATGAATTAAGAAGCAGGCTCTTCTCATAGGATAAGAAAACTCAGCTATGAATAATAATGAGAAACCAACGTGTCATCACTCGGCTAGCAGATGAGCGCTACGTCAGAGAATTTGATTCCTCCCCAATAATGATTTTAAACCCAGAAGATGAAATTATCTGACAAAAGCTCAAAATTATCCAGGTTTATCCACAATTAAAGCTGACTAGTGCTAATGTTGTCTTAATGAATGCTCGGCACACACAACAAATCTGTTAAAATCGCAAAAATACTCAAGGGTTTCTTGAACCTTTAAAGAGTTTACAGATCAAGCTTGAAGACCCTCATGAAGTTTGTTTTGCTAAATTCTTCTTGTATTATTGGATTTTCCTGCTTTTAATGACTGTAGATTTCTTTAATGAAATGAACTGAGATATTCAGCAACGTTACTTTTACAAGGACAATTTTTAGAATTATTATAATATATTAATATGGAAACATCTTATCTAATTTATCTTGTTTATTTGTCTGTAGATTTTATTGTATTTATTTTTTAGGATGTTATTTGTTTGCCATTTAAATGCTGACATGGCATTAAATAAAAATATATGAATCGATACGATATACAGGACAAAATGAAGTCACGTTGAGCTTTATTGTCATTTCGCTACATGTGTGGACATACAGTGGAACGAAATGTCGTGTCTCGTAGGACCACAGTGCTACATAAAAAACCATAATCATAAATATGAACACAACACTGGACATAAGAGCTATTTTAAACCTACACATAGCTAACATACTGGAGCAATAATCTAACTATACTAGCTACTAAATATACATATACTGTAAATACTTAACTGTACACATAACCTACAAGAGGCTATATAAGCACATTTACAAGAACACTTAAAGCAATTAAAAATCAAAGAATCACCCTCCGTTTGCTGAGTGATTGTCTTAAAATGATCCATTGAAGTTTAATTTCTGAAGTAGAAGGGACTGAAATAGATTCCAGCCAGACAGAGCTGCATAGCAAAAAGCCTTTTTACCCAGTTCAGTTTGCAGCCCAATATTTTACCATTTCCATTGTTCCTATTGATTTTTTTGTTGCATGAATAATGTCCTGGGGTGGGAATCCCTGGCCACTCAACGATTCAGTTACAATTCAGATGGCTGCAATGTGATTATATAACTATTATCAATGCATCTTTTGTTTTAATACAGATTACAGTGACTAGTATGGTGGCCGAGAGAGCTTAATGTGCAAGAAAACACATGCAAATACAAAAAAACGCCAACTAATTAGGAAAAGATCTTCATCCGTTTGAGAGCACAAGTGCTGCAAATCCTCACAACGCAAACACAATAAAAAACACGCTGCATTTTCACACAACGCAGACAAATTAATAAAACTGGGTTATTTTTCACAACACTTGAAAAAACATCAGAACACAACGCAAATGTTTCAAGGGCATCCTAAAATGTGACGGTCACTGCTGTGCCGTGACTATGGCTGTGTCCAAAACCGCCTACTACCCAGTAGGTACTGCATTTGATGTAATGTCTATGTACAGTGTGAATATGAGCAGTATGAATGGAACTCTGACGTACTACATCCGCCATTTTGTCATGATCACGTAACCTACCTGCGTGAGTTGCGTCGCTTCACTTCCATTCATGAATTCTCTTATGGGGCATCATGGGATAGCGTAGCGTCCATACGATGCGCCCTTCAGAATCTTGCTGGAAGTAGTAGGTCATCTGGGTAGTTCTCGCATACTGTTTTTCGAATTCTAGGAATTCGGACATGCTACTCTGCTCGCATACTGATATTAGTGTACTATATAGTATGGAAGTATGCAATTTCGGACGCAGCCTATGGCTGTTTCTCAATTCCAAGAACACAGAGAATGGACTTGCGTTCTTGTGAAGACCGGGCTTGCCAAGAAATGAGATGCTGCGTTCTTCCTGATGGTCACATAACCTTCACGTGTTTTTATTGGAAAATTATTTAAACAACACAGCATTCATGCAATGATTTATTGTTTTTCCCTTTTTTACAATATATACTATGCATAAAGACCTTACAAATATATGTTGCATAATACAAATAAAACCAATTGTAATACGAATTTTAGCAAATAAACACCCTTAATGTGTTTATGCCTTTTATAAAGATTTTTATGGCAATGTTTACTTTCACTGTTTCATTTAGGGAAACTCCTGAAACAAATAAGTTATATCTCCGAACTTTAATAATACATCCATATAAAATGCTGGGCTTTCAACCTCCTTTATTCCGCAGCAATGACTTTTGCGCTCAAGTCTGCATGGATGCGTCCTCGATACCAAGAACACTTCTGGGAACTTTCACACGTCCTCCGTTCTTGCGGTCTTGAGTTTTGGAATTGAACTTTAGCAGTTGATGATGTTACACGAGGACGCGTGATCGCTGAAGATCGCATATTGATAAACAACCTGTTGCTCAGTAAAGTTGTAGGTCACAGGTGTCAATTCCAGTTTCTGGAGGGCCGCAGCTCTGCACAGTTTAGCTCCAACTCTAATTAAACACACCTGATCAAACTAATTGAGTCCTTCAGGCTTGTTTGAAACCTACAGGTAAGTGTGTTGGAGCAGGGTTGGAACTAAACTGTGCAGAGCTGCGGCCCTCCAGGAACTGGAATTGACACCTGTGTTGTAGGTGCTCTTTGAAAGGTGAGTTTTATTTTAATTTTATTATTATTATTATTTTTAACAACCTGATTGCCTTGTCTTTTGTATTTTATTAGCCTAAATAACCATAACCTAAATATCCGGGTCCTTCACGTTTTAGGGTCCCCGTGAAACATTTCTGTTGTGCTCTGTGCTATTTCAAAGTGTTGTGAGAAAATGCAGCGCGTTTTATTAATTTGTTTGCATTGTGAGGATTTGCAGCAGGTGTGTTGTCAGACAGATGAAGATCTTTTCTTAATTTGTTGCCGTTTTTTGTAATTGCATGTGTTCTTAAATTGCCGCACGTTAAGCTCTCTCGGCCACCGTACACTAATGCTCGGCGGTATGACCCAAATTTTTATTTTACGATGTAAGAAAGTTATTCCACCATATCGCTTTTTATAAAGGTATTTGTTCCAGATAATGTACAAAGGGGCTTTAAATAATAAATGAATAACGCTTGAATATTTAAGAAAAGCACTTAATCTTATTTGATTATTTTATATTTAGTGAAGTTTATTCATAAACTAATTTCGAGAGGAGCACGTGCTTATGATTGACTGCAGCTGGTCCCGCACTAGCTAATGCACGATCCACCAATCAGATGATTCCTAAATTGCTATAAATAACGAAGAATCCCCCCTTCCACTCCTACTCCTCCCCTTTCCTTGACAGTGCGGCACGGAGGCCCAGTGGTTATCACCGTTGCCTCACAGCAAGAATGTTACTGGTTTAAGGCTTCCTGGCCAAGTGACATTTCTGTGTGGAGTTTACATGTTCTCCCCGTGTCCGCGTGGGTTTTCCCCGGGTTCTCCGGTTTCCTCCAACAAGCCAAAAACATGTAACATAAGTAAATTGACCAAACCAAATCGACACCATAGACGAGCTATCAATCAGCAACTTTTCTCTCCATAGTTATTAATAATTTGCATTCACCATTAACAAGCAGGGGAGTTCTCGAGACCTACCTGAGCTCAAACTCCCCTCTCGCCCCGCAAACGGTCTCATGAGGATCTCTCGAGGTCTCTCGAGGATCTCATGAGCTCAGGGCTCTCTCCCGGGACAGCATGCCAAACTCGCTTTATATATTCAATCATCAGCTAAGTGTGAACTCTTGAAACCTTATAAATATAGTAAACAAAATGGCTTCAGATGAATACCAAATTCCACTGCATGTCACATTTCACAGTTTTACGTGGACAGACATTATTAGAAACATTTTTCTAGTAACATCTTCTCACAAATATAAAATATATACCAAGTAACAGGAAAATAAAACTTAAACATGAAAATAGAAATATGTAAATATCTAAAAAAAAATTCTCCAAAAATATAAATTATTAAAATATTATAAATCTTGTATAAATATTTAAACTAAATGATCACTTCTTGTTGAAAATATAAAGCAATTGGCAACACTGCCAGTCCTCCATGGAGCGTCTTTCTCAGCCTCACGCATGCCGCATGCGAGTTGGCAACACCCACATATTTACATTTCATGGTATAAACAGAATAAATTATTACTTTAAGATACATATTTCCTTCCACAGCAAGGATATATACCATCATAGTGCCCAGCCCTAGCAGTTACTATCTGACTACTAAAACTAAGTAATTTAATAACCCATAATGACTTTACTTCCAATATCTTTAATTAATACCGTAAACAAATGGAAGTGATTTACCAAGTCAACAACAAGGTTACAGAGAGCTTACAGTAAATGAAACATGCCTGTATAACAGCATACGTATGGACTTAAAGGCATAGTTCACCCAAAACTGAAAATTCATATCATTTATTCACTTACCACAAACCTGATTTATTTTTTTTCTTTTGCTAAACACACAAGAAGATATTTAGAAAAATGGTGAAAACCTGTAAACATTGACCTCCATAGTATTTGTTTTTCCTACTATGGAAGTAGGGATGCAACGATTATAGATTTTGGTTGTACGATTATAGCCAGGAATAATCACGGTTTCCCGGTTATCACGATTATTATGCATTCATTAATTTTGAAATACTGTAGTTTAGAAAATCACATGAAAACTCCTTATATTTTAAAGTGTTATTTATTGCGGCTCAGTCACCAAATAATACAGCAC
This sequence comes from Danio choprae, assembly GCA_903798125.1. Lineage (NCBI taxonomy): Eukaryota > Metazoa > Chordata > Actinopteri > Cypriniformes > Danionidae > Danio > Danio choprae. Next base: position 1,146,916 of record CAIGQW010003411.1, on the reverse strand, counting down.
AAAATGATGATAAAAAACAAACAGTCCGTTTCTCTTTGGACTTTGGCATTTAAACATAGCTAATAATAATTTTACACTGAACTTAAATGACAACAATGAATAAATAAATGAATAAAAATAAAGTATTTGTCTAATGTAAATCTACATATTAGCATATTGTCTACATATTAGCTAAGTATTTCCTATTTAAAGAGAACAAATGTAGTTAAAGACTCTGTCTGAAAGGCACTTTTGATCAACTATATTACAAAATTGTTTGGTATTTTTCCTTTTGTATTTATTTATTTTCATTTTCTTTGGAGTATAAATGTGTATATCCCATACAATGTATGAAGCTGACCGGTCAGTTCTTGTCCTGTGACTCCAGGCACTCTTTCAACTAGGTGCGCTTGGAAAGTGTGAGCATGTCGCTCCGCTGCCAATATGCGCGTGCAAGTTTGCTATTTCCAATGGAGGCGTGCAGCTTGCACGCGCAAAAGACGGGATATGTGAACGGACTTTAGTTAGTAGCCTCAGCCATAGTTAAAATCAGCCTTTAATCCAGTGTGTGTGTGTGGGTATTTGCCTTGATGTACAAGCTCAGAACTTTAAAATAGTGCACAGTTGGCGTAACTTTGTTTAGTTGCAGCAGTTTTGTTCTGTGCATTAATGTGATGTTGAGAAGCCTTTATGATTAATTAACCGTGGCGAATTATATCATGGTTAATAGTGAAACCTTTAATCATTAATCATCAGTGGTTAATCATTGCATCCCTATGTTGAAGTCAATGGTTACAGGTTTCTAACATTCTTCAGAATATCTTCTTTTGCGTTCAACGGAAAAAAAAAGAAACTTAAAAAGATTTGAAACCACTAATGGGTGAGTGAATAGAGTACAAAAAATGCATTTTCTGAACAAAGAAAGGTTTATCTCTGTGAAATGTAGGACATTGTTGATTGTTGTTGGTAGGTGTGATGAAAGAACTCCACTGCCTGATGAACTCCGTTGCCAGCATGACATCGGGAAAGACCGGCCAACACTGGCAACACCCTTCCGATCTTTCAAAAAGGTAAATTTCACCAAATTCAAGACCTCAAACCACAAAAAATGTCTTGTAAGAAAATTTATTCTGTCTATAATTTAAGACACAAATGTGCAGGATATTCAGTGCTTCCCACACATAGATTTTACTTGGGCGGGCCGCCCAGGTATATTAACAATGTAGATTGTGTCAAAGCAGCTTAACATAGTAAAGTCCAGATTTCAGAGTTGAAGTTCAGTTTAGTTCAGTTCAGTGTGGTTTTAAGTTTCACTGCTGAAAGTTCAAACACTGAAGAGCAAATACATCGAAGCGCAGCTCCACAAGTCCCGATCCGAGCAAGCCAGTGGCAACAGTGGCGAGGGAAAAAAACTTCACCAATTGACGAAGTGAAGGGAAAAAAAACCTCGAGAGACACCAGGCTCCGTTGGGCACGATCGTTATTCTTCTGGCCAAACTTCCTTTGTGGAGCTGCAGTCTAGGCACTGTAGGCTGGAAAAGCTGGACATCCATCATGGAAAAGCTGCAGGTGTGGTAGGGCACTGGCAAGTGGTCAGGCTGGCCCACAGGATCAATGCGTGGACTTTGTCACTGTGGCCTTTCAGGAATCAGTCTCATGCACTCCATTACTCCATGACCACCACAGCATCAGCTTGGGATACGGGATACCTTGGGGTCATCTCTTCACAAATATCTCCTCTCGTCCTGCACATTTCCTACTTCTCGTTTTGTGTATGAGAACTGACAGACAATCTCACGTGCTCTGCAGAGACCCACAGAGACGCGCCTTTTGGGACTTTAAAATGCGTCTGTCCAGGGTTTCTAAATCTCCTAAAATGTCCGGGATTCAGCTTTTGGTTTCGCTTTCTAAGCTTTCATTCATTCATTTTCATTTCGGCTTAGTCCCTTTATTAATCTGGGGTCGCCACAGCGGAATGAACCGCCAACTTATCCAGCATATGTTTTACGCAGCGGATGCCCTTCCAGCTGCAACCCATCTATGGGAAACATCCACACACACCCATTCACACTCATGCACTACGGACAATTTAGCTTACCCAATTCACCTATACCGCATGTCTTTGGACTTGTGGGGGAAACCGGAGCACCCGGAGGAAACTCACGCCAACACAGGGAGAACATGCAAACTCCACACAGAAAGGCCAACTGACCCAGCGGAGGCTCGAACCAGCAATCAGCGACCTTCTTGCTGTGAGGCGAACGTGCTACCCACTGCGCCACTGTGAGGCCCGCTTTCTAAGCAGTCATTATTTTTATTTTAAGCCTGACCGCGCGTGCACAGCTGCAAGACAGAGAGAAACATTATATATATATATATATATATATATATATGCTAAATATTTGTACACCGTTAGAAATTATTTAGCCCTATTTAAATAACCGACACATTTAAGTTTTGTATTTATTATACTTTTTATAGATTTTTATTCCATAGATGTTTTTATTCTTTTGTCATTTATTTGCTGCATATATTGTTTTCATTTGATGATGTTGATATGTCACATATTTTATTATATACGTATTTTATTTTTACATATCTAAGATGCTTGGGCAATACTGTACAAGATGTCGGCAGCAGATTTTACCTGCCAGTGGGTGCACATGGCTCCTGAATAGAATAAAAGTAAAACAAATTGTGGATTTCTGTAAAAAAAACAAAACACTTCAACCCATTGAAAAGAAACATTCGTTCATTTTCTTTTCGGCTTAGTCCCTTTATTAATCTGGGGCCGCCACAGCAGAATGAACCGCCAACTTATCCAGCATATGTTTTACGCAGCGGATGCCCTTTCAGCCGCAACCCATCACTGGGAAACATCCACACACACTCATTCACACACATACACTACGGACAATTTAGCTTACCCAATTCACCTATACTCTATACATCTATACATGTCTTTGGACTTGTGGGGGAAACCGGAGCACCCGGAGGAAACCCATGCAAACACGGGGAGAACATGCAAACTCCACACAGAAACGCCAACTGACCCAGCTGAGGCTCGAACCAGTGACCTTCTAGCTGTGAGTCGATCAGGCTACTCACTGCGCCACCGTGCAGCCTTGAAAAGAAACAGTGTATAATAAATACAAAATTTGTTAAAAATTACTTTTTTTGTCACATGTAGTTAACCATGTGCCGTGGGTAAAAGGTGTGTTTCAGTCCAGCTACCACCGCAAGTATATTTCAAACCTGTGGGAAGCACTGATATATAGAGTAAAATATAAATAAAGGGAAATCACTTTTTCTACATGACTTTATTAAACATGTTCTGTTAATGTGTAATTAAATGTAGTCCTAAACATAGGTTTTCTCACATTTTTTATTTTATTTTTAGCTTTTTTATTTGTTTATGTTTTATTAATTTTAGTTCATGTTCTTTTAAGGTGTTCCTGTTACAGCGCAACTATTGATTTAACAACTGAGTAATATTCATTAATTAGATGTACATACTATATGGTTAGGGTTACAATACTGTTTAGGTTAAGTTTTATTTTGTGTAGTTTTGCATAATTAATTGTTAATAATATAGTTATTCCCATATTTATTTCCTTTTTTCAATTATACATGCAATTATTTTTACGTTGAATCTTATTAATGATGAGCTTTAATTGTGATTATTTTAGTTTTATGAGGTGGTAAATAATGTCAGGAGGTACACGCAAATATGGATTCAAAAGTCACATGAAATAACATGCAAACTTGACTTAAATGTGACTTGGTTTGGATATTATGTAAGCTTAGCTTCTTGATTTAGTAAAACACATTCTACTGCACTGTCCTGCTTTTATTGACTTTTGTAATAAATTAACTCTCTTAAGCACAGTTTTAGTGTCTCCGGGAACATTTTTAAGACTTTGTATCATATATTAACGCTAAAAGGGATAAATTTGGGGTGATGATTAAAAATAAAGTTATTGAAGAAGTATCTTGGCATAACTCTAGACATGAATTAAAAATGTGATAGTCATGTTAAAAATATGTGCAAGAAGGTCAAGCCAAGTCTAAACTGTTAGAAGATTTCAAACATATCAAACTGCATAATTATACATACACAAAATTATATTCTCCTACTTGTCATATTGCATTACATCATGGTCACAAACCTCTTTAACCACATTGAACCCTATTAGTTCGATATATAAACAAGCAATTCAAATTATGGACTAAGCCTATGCGATGGCGTCATTGTGAGGTTTTATGTAAACATGTCCTTTGATAGTTTTATTAAATGTAGTTATCTTAATTTTGGTTTTTAAATGTTTAAATGATCATGCACAATGCTGTTTTCTGATCTAATCAGTAGGCATCAAACCTCTCAGAGTCACATGAGCAACTGCTAATGGTGACTGTCTAGTGCCAAAGTGTAAGACCTCATTTGGTCAATCTGTTTTCTCTGTTAAGGGAACCAAATTGTGGAATGATTGACCTGTTAGCCTAAAATTAGAAAGTAATGTAAAAGTTTTTAGTAGTGCACTTTAAACAGTGGTTAAAAACTAAACAGCAGTGTTTGCACACATTAACTACTGTTAGTTTGTTTGATTAGGCCGCCTTTGCTTTTGCCTTACAGCAATTTTTTTAATGTAAAGAATCATAATGTTGTGTATATGTAACTATTTTATATAAATTTATATCAAATTTATTAAATTTTATGTCAAGCCTCCCATGGACAGGTGTTGAGAACTAGCAAGTTAAAACACTTAAACAAATGCATTTGGTTGTCCAGTGTAATTGTGAAGTCCATGTCAAATAAATAAATAAAAATCCAATTTTTTATTTATGTATTTGTACAATTTTATTTATACAATTTATGCGTTCATTGGTTTGTTGTTTTTAATTGTATTTGTTAATGAAATGTTCTTGCTATGAAAATAGCCTTTGTTGCTGACATGGCAATACATAAAAATTCATCATCTTGATTTAGTCTATCATGTCTTGACTCAAATAACCAACATATTCTTGTTAAGAATCGCCACATAAAACAAAAGAGATGCTTGATTTATAGGTAAAGTGACTAGGTTTCATTTGTTTAGGTTTTAATGTGTGTTAATGTAGCTCCCCCACTAGAGGGAGCCTTTAGACTTTAAACGGTGTAACAGTACGAGGCCAATCAGATCAGTTCCAATGGAGAAGATTGTACAGAATAAACCTCTTTTCAGAGGAAGCAATATGTCTGTAATAAACTGACAGTGTCTGTCTGCTAAAGGTAAAGCTTTTGTGAAATTAAAATAACGTTTTTTAGACGTTAGTATGTTAGTCTTAAGGTTATTTATAAGCTAGTGACAAAAGTAGCATTATAGAAGATAGAAACATCCAAAGCTTGCAGTTTGTCACTTCCGCCTAAAATGGATATTGCCTCTTCTTTATTCTTGACGTCACCTCCAGTGTTGGGGGTAACGCATTACAAGTAACGTGAGTTACGTAATAATATATTTTTTAAAGTAATGCATTACTTTATTCGTTACTTAGAAAAGTAATAAGTAATAATATTTGAGTTACTTTTATTTAAATGAAACTCGAGTTACTTTTTAGATTAATTAATTTGCTTTTAAAAATAGTTTGCTGAATTAAAATGAGTGTAATCATGTTGAATCACACTTAATGAGAGAATGAGCTCAGCGCAGGAACAGACAGAAACCACGCTGGCAGAGTTTTACATTTCTGTGACGGAAGTATTCTCATTATTCTGAACACATGGAGGAAAAGGGGATTATATTCTCAATGGACAGCGATTTTACTGAACTAATAAGACAAAAATACTAAAGTAGCAAACACATTGCTTTCAACTTTCATTAATCTTTATATACGGCATGTGTAGCGTCAGGAAGTTCTCAGAAGGTAACATTATTCGTATCTTTTTTTATTAGATTTTTAAAGGTAAATGAAGGTGTGTGTTATACAGTGTGTCGTTAAATGCAGAGCTTCTCTATTTATAAAAGAAAAACACCCTGCAAGTTCTGAAAGACATCAAGCCTTAGGCAGGTACACTGTAAAAAAACGTCGGGTTCCACACAATCTATTTGTGTTGGCTCAACATGAAGGAATTAAGCTAACCTACTAGTTTTTACAAATTTAAGTGGACTGAACATAAAACAATTAAGTTGTTTCAGCAAAACCTCAAGAATTGTGCTGTTTGAGCTCATTTTAAATATGTCATTTGAACAAACTGCAAACATGTATGCAAAAGTGTATGAAAAAGTAACTCAATAGTACTGTAACGCATTACTTTCCATAAAAAGTATCTAAGTAACGCAACTAGTTACTTTTTTGGGGAGTAACTCAATATTGTAATGCATTACTTTCAAAAGTAACTTTCCCCAACACTGGTCACCTCATACTTCAGTTTCTCATCAAATGCTCTCTAGTATCTGACATGCCCCGCCCCCTTCAAGACTCTTCTCATTTGCTTTTCATTTGATGCTCTTGGTCTCAACCACTCTCACTGGCAGTACTGTGATAAATGAAACGCTGTGTTAAAGGGCAGGGGCTATTTTATGTCCCACCCTGTCTTTGTGTTTCAGCTGAAATTGTGTCAAACATCTAACAAAAATGCGCATTTCAAAGCACTTCATGGGACCTTTGAATATGTTGTGTATTTTATCTTTTTCAGTGTTTAGTATATGTTTGTTGTGTCATGATATTTTTATTTGTGATGTATTAATTAAAACAATTTAATTGCAGTTTTCAAAGTCTTGCTTCAGTCTGAGTGTTTTTCTGTGTTTTTAGTAACTACAAACTTCCAAAAAGTGGTCCAAAGATATCTTTGGAAGAGTGGGAGAGAAAAAACCAACGGTCCTACAGACGATTTGCAAATGTCCCGGACTTTTTTCAAAGGAGCCCTGTGCTCTGATCTCCACCCCCCCCCCCCCCCCCAAAAAATGTTGTGTGTGTGTATATGTGTATATATACATTTGTCGTTTCTTATATTTTCTCTCATTGTTGATTGTATGAAGGTGAGGATTCATGCTGCTGTCTCTTTCTCTCTCTGAGAATTCAGGTTTTTTTGTGTGTTTGTCTTTTTTAGTTATTTGGGAATTCACAGTGTGTAATGTTTGTAATCTTCTCACTGTTTTTGGGTGTCCTTTTTTGGTTTGTGTGGTTTAACTTGTATTCTCAGTTTACTTTACCCCAATCAGCACTTCACCTTTTATTAAGCTAATATAGTTTTAATACTGATACTAGACATATGTATGCTGAATATTTGATTTTTGTTCTGTAATTACCTTTTCTTTTGAGCATTTAGTTATACAGCATTGTAGTTAATTCGGTTTGCATTCTTAATGAAACATTGCAGTGTTTCTTTAACTTTTTTGTGAACTGACTTTTTAGCATTAAATGCATGTTGAGGGACGTAGAGATCAAAGATTTTATATTTAGTGAGCAGAAAAACAAATGTTTCTCATAAGAAGAACAGTGACTGTGTATTTGTGTGTTCTTTTGTTGGTTTCTTTATTTGTTACATTGCATAAAGAAGTTTTATAGTCATTTATACATTTAAATTAAACAATTTACTGTATTTGTTCATCTCTGGTCATTTTTATTTTTCCTTTGATATACTCTGACCAGCCACTTTATTAGGTACACCTTACTAGTACTGGGTTGGACCCACTTTTGCCTTCAGAACCTTAATCTATCGTGGCATAGATTAAACATTTACAACTATTGATGATAGCATCACACAGTTGCTGCAGATTTGTCAGCTGCACATCCATGATGCTAATCTCCTGTTCTACCACATCCCAGAGGTGCTCTATTGGATTGAGATCTGGTGACTGTGGAGGCCATTTGAGTACAGTGAACTCACTGTCATGTTCAAGAAACAACTCTGAGATGAGTCGCACTTTGTCATGCGCCATTATCCTGCTGGAAGTAGCCTTGAGAAGATGGGTACACTGTGGTCATAAAGGAATGGACATGGTCAGCAACAATACTCAGGTAGGCTGTAGTGTTGACACGATGCTCAATTGGTACTAATAGGCCCAAAGAAAATATCCCCCACACCATTACACCACCACTAGCCTGAACCGTTGATACAAGGCAGGATGGATCCATGCTTTCATGTTGTTGACGCCAAATTCTCACCCTACCATCCAAATGTCGCAGCAGAAATCGAGACTCATCAGACCAGGCAATGTTTTTCCAATCTTCTATTGTTCAATTTTGGTGAGCCTGTGCGAATTGTTGCCTACGTTTCCTGTTCTTAGCTGACAGGAGTGACACCCGATGGGGTCTTCTGCTTTTGTAGCCCATCCTCCTCAAGGTTGGACGTGTTGTGCGTTTAGAGATGCTCTTTGGCATACCTCGGTTGTAACGAGTGCTTATTTGAGTTACTGTTGCCTTTCTATCAGCTGGAACCAGTCTGGCCATTCTCCTCTGCCCTCTGGCATCAACAAGGCATTTGCCCCCACAGAACTGCCACTCACTGGATATTTTCTTTTTTTCAAACTATTCTCTGTAAACCCTAGAGATGGTTTTGCGTGAAAATCCCAATAGGTCAGCAGTTTCTGAAATACACAGACCAGCCTGTCTGGAACCAACAACCATGCCACTTTCAAAGTCACTTAAATCACCTTTCTTCCCCATTCTGATGCTCGGTTTGAACTACAGCAGATCGTCTTGACCATGTCTACATGCCATATTGCATTGAGTTGCTGCCTTGTGATTGGCTGATTAGAAATTTGCCTTAATGAGCAGTTGGACAGGTGTACCTAATAAAGTGTCCGGTGAGTGTAGATAATGTAATAACGGACGGTCATCAGACAGCTTTGCATGTGTTAATTGGTTTTATGGTCCTTTTTTCGAGTTCACAGGCAATTATTTTATAGTAACCATTTTATGTTTCAGAAAAGTTTTGTATTAAATGGAAAGATGTGTTTAATAGTGTAATTACAGTACTTACCAGCAGGGGACGATAAACTTCATCCAACGACAACAACGTGCAAGTCAAATGGCGGTTTCACGTGAACCCATCAAAAAGCGCGGGCTGCAGCTAATCCGAGTTGTAAAGACGTAATTCTAACGACAATTTCATGAAACGTATGTAAGTCTTAAACATTTTGTTTTATTAAAAATATTGTCCTGTAACATTCATATAAAGCATGTCACTGTAATCAAATAAAGGTAGGCTAAAATGTTGCAGATACCAAATGTTTAGTTGCACTTAGTTAAAATAAAGTTGTGTTTTTATAATGAAAGGTAAACTTGAGTTTAGACACTAGTTAATGAGGTTTAAAAGTTACTTCACTATCAAATAATACCTCTATAATTTGCATATTTAATTTGTGTACTCTATTGATGTAATATCTTGTAAATTACTTGGTAAAGCTAAAGACTTAGACGAGAAAACATCGACTAGTTTTTATAGACTGTTAGTTGATGGATGCCATGTGTCAAGAATATTATTAATGTGGTTCATACATTTTTCCAAGACTCAAAAGTTCATAAAGTTCATTGCATCTAAAGCTACTGTGGGATAGTCAGAAGCAGTAGGTCACAACTGGTTAATCTTGAAATATTTTACATTGGACATCAAGTGGCAATCCAGAACATTCCTAACTTGTTTATCTTACAAAACTAAACAATCTTTTAATGCTCAAACACTGAATTAATCCCATGAGAACAAACTCTGTGACCCACCTGTTGAAAACTAACAGTCCAGTAAATAATTCTGCAAAGTCAATTAATTTTAGTAATTTTTTTGGTCAGATTTAACCAGCCGAACACTTGGTCTGAACATAAAATCTGAACCACATGAATTAGTGAAACTTTCTAATAATTTTACCGTGTTATACATTGTGACATTTTACAATATGTTTAGAACGAAGTAAACATTAATGCTAAAATGCTTGCATTATGTTTGTTCATGTTTATAATATGTGCTGTAGGAATGTGTCTATGTTGTGTTTTTCAGTATACAGACTCCATCAGACGAGAAACATGATGTTTGGAAGAGCAGCTGGGATGTAAAGCCAGATTGCTGTCTTTTTTTGGTCTTGCTGAGGAACAACAGACTGAAAGCTAATGTCCTCGGATGCAGGTATGCTGTCTGGAATCAGACGTCTTTTATCTGCTACTATAAATAGAGCAGTCTGTGTGGCATCAGCGTGATATTAAATGCTGAAGATTATCAGTGGTGCATCTGTTGAAATGCTATTAGTCACTATTTGCTGTCAGCCACAGTTGATTGATCACAGAGATTGATTGTTTTGATATTTCAACGTGATCTCAACATGATCTCCGCTGCTCCATGTAAAATGAAACGACTATAAACTGTACTAAAAAGGGAGAGTTCACCCTAAAATCGAAAAAATCTTTCATCATTTACTCATCGTCCTTTTGTTCCAAACCTATTTGAGTATCTTTATTCTGGAAGATATTTTGAAGAATGTTAGAAAAAAAACAGATGTTCTCCTTGTTCCTACTATGGATGTCTATTGCTGTTTTTCCACAACATTCTTCAGAAAATTGTGTTCTGTGTTCAGCAGAAGAAGGAAATGCATAAAAATTTAAGACCACTTGAGTGTGAGGAAATTCGTTTTTTGATTAGCTACTCCTTTAAGCCACTGAATTCAATAATATGGATATTTTTTGGTGTGTGTATTTTTCATTTTTGCAAAAGTATGTTTGTTTAGTTGCCTGCATTTTTCAGAATGGCTTTTTTGTTCTGGAAAGAAAACTAATTTTATAGGTTTGATACAATCTAAGGGATAATTCACTTCAAAATGCAGTTTATGTCTTTATTTATGCACCCTTCAGTCATTACTATGGATAACTAACAATATAGGGGGTTGATTTTAATGGTTAACAATCGAATCGATAAAATGGGACAGCAGCACAGTATAGCTTATAGTACAAAATAACTTGTTCATGCAAATTAAAGTCTTTATTGATATGGAATTCAATCAGTTTGGCGTTAAAATTATATATTATAATGTTAAATTAAGCGAAGGGATAGGAGAATACAAATATATTAAGAACCAACTAGAAATAGCGTATAAGAATGAGGTAAATAATTTAATCTGGGTTAGCTACTGTAGGTTAGCCGTTAACTCACAAAGAACACTGGAGCTTTTCAGCAATAACTATTACAAGACGTTTTGAACCTTAAAAGCTATATGAGATTTCTTCCAATTAAGATTTCTTCCAAGTTTTTCTAATTAAGATGAGTGAGACTACACTAAATACTGTTGAGAGAATCACAGTTATTTCACACATGCTTAATTCAATTCAATTCAGTTCAGTGTGGTTTAAGTTTCACTGCTGAAAGTTCAATACTGAAGAGCAAATCCACCGAAGCGCAGCTCCACAAGTCCCGATCCGAGCAGGCCAGTGGCAACAGTGGCGAGGAAAAAACTTCACCAATTGACGAAGTGAAGGAAAAAAAACCTTGAGAGAAACCAGGCTCTGTTGGGCACGATCGTTATTCTTCTGGCCAATCTTCCTGTGTGGAAAGTTTTATCATTTGTCATATATCAAGTATTACTAGCTGTAAAATACATTTTTTAGCAGGCAATGTTCAAGGGAATTTGATGTAAATATTAGGACTGCACAATAAAATAATTATCGCGGTAATATGTACAATACATCACGACGTATGTGATAAATTACATTTGGTTCATGCATTGGTTGTTATTTAAATTTGACCAATCAGATGGGGCCTTACACTACCTGACAAAAGTCTTGTCGTCGATCCCAGTTGTAAGAGCAACAAAAAATAACTTGACTTCTAGTTGATCATTTGGAAAAGTGTCAGAAGGTAGATTTTTCAGATGAATCATCTGTTGAACTGCATCCCAATTACAAATACTGCAGAAGACCTATTGGATCCCGCATGGACCCAAGATTCTCACAGACATCAGTCAAGTTTGGTGAAGGAAAAATCATGGTTGAGGTTACATTCAGTATGGGGGCATGCGAGAGATCTGCAGAGTGGATGGCAACATCAACAGCCTGAGGTATTAAGACGTTTGTGCTGCCCATTACATTACAAACCACATGAGAGGGCAAATTCTTCAGCAGGATAGCGCTCATACTACAGCCTCCACATCAAAGTTTTTGAAAGCGAAGAAGGTCAAGGTGCTCCAGGATTGGCCAGCCCAGTCACCAGACATGAACATTATTGAGGATGTTTGGGGTAAGATGAAGGAGGAGGCATTGAAGATGAATCCAAAGAATCTTGATGAACTTTTGATGAAGTCCTGCAAGAACGCTTTCTTTGCCATTCCAGATGACTTTATTAATAAGTTATTTGAGTCATTGCAGAGATGTATGGATGCAGTCCTCCAAGCTCATGGGAGTCATACACAATATTAATTCTTTTCCCACTGCAGCATGACTTTATATTCTATACTGTACTTTATTTCTGTTAAGTGATGAGACTTTTGTCTAAGCTAAGTCAGACCTTACTGTCCTAATTAAATCATTAAACATCAAGGCATGATCATATTTTATTTTGGTAAAATAAGTGTAATCTAGAGGCCTTTGCCTTTCATATAAGCAACTTCTGATAACAAATGATCAACCAGAAGTCAAGTTATTATTTGTTCTTCCTAAAACTTGGATAGGAGATGAGACTTTTGCCAGGTAGTGTAGTCAAGACGAGAGAGGAAAATGACAACAGCCAGTCAGAGTCAGAATATCTACTCATTCATTTATCTCACTCCTAGTGTTATAAAGACTACATGTTTGCACCTTGAAAGTTTTTTTTTTTTTGTTGATGCTTGAATTAGAATTAAATAGACCTCAAAATGACTAATTATATTGTAATAAATGTAGTTATCACAATACCAGTATTCGTAATTCCCAGTATCATGCAGCCCCAGTTCAAATGCTTTAATTTAGTGCCACAGGTTCGATGTCATTGGTGCCAAATGCTATTGCTTCTCACAGTTTGTTATTGCAGAATGTGGTTTATTTTATTTTTCAGCTATTAAAGTTAATCTGAACTTGGACATTTTAATTTGGTCACTTTTCCATAAAATTGAAGAGCTTTTTCCGTGATTAAAATTATTCAAGTTTTGGTGTTGTTTTGCTTTGGGATTATTGTAAATGCATTATGATAATTATTATTATTTTTAATTATATTAAGCTAACTGAATGCTTACAAAGCAACAATCATTAAACTGTGAACATCTGCTGCTTAATCAAAAAGCTGAATATGGACCCATTGCATTCATGCACTTATAAGTCCAGATAAACATAATAAATCTAGCATGCATGTGTGGGTCTGTACTGTATATGCATGCGTTGGAAGTTATCTTGTCCTAAAATGGAAATCACGAATGTTGAGGAGTGGCTTCTGTGAACAGTTTGAGAGTTTTAGTTTCTTGGTCAGATTGTTGGGCTTGGACTCGGACTCGTCCCTTCTGTGCCTGGGCTCTGAGTAAGTTCATTGCTTTTATTTTTGCAGGATGATATTGTGACGTAGTGCATTTTAAAATTTGATATTTGTGGTAATGGGACTTTTATTTTTTAAAAACAAAGCTTAAATGTATTCGTAACACGTTGAAGCAATATTAAGCAGATTTAATTGATGTTTTATCCTTTTTGAGTTCATCCCTGTCACTAGCCAGTATTGACATTGACTCAGGCCTGATGTTAAATGGGATAGGAGTGTGTTATAGAGCCGTTACTCTTAATCCTCGCTGAAACTGAGAAAACATTTAAAGCTGCTTTTCATTTACTCAGTTACTCAGTTGCCCGTTTCTTTTGTTTTACTGGCTTGGGGTGAATATGGTTTTGAAATATTACAAATGTTTTATATGTATTTATTCAGATGTGTTTAAGTGAAACATACGCACATACAGAGTATACATACAAATATATTTATGTATGTACTGGTGTGTGTCTGTGTGTGTCTGTGTGTGTGTGTATGTATGTATGCATGTATGTGTATATGTATGTGTGTATATATATATATATATATATATATATATACACATACACATACACACACACACAGTTGAAATCAAAATTATTAAACCGCCTTTGAATTTTTTTTCTTTTTCAAATATTTCCCAAATGATGTTTAACAAAGCAAGAAAATCTTCACAGTATGTCTGATAATATTTTTCCTTCTGGAGAAAGTCTTATTTGTTTTATTTCGGCTAGAATAAAAGCAGTTTATTTTTTTAAAAACCATTTTAAGGTCAATATTATTAGCCCCTTTAAGCTATATATTTTTTCAATTGTCTACAGAACAAACCATCATTATACAGTGACTTGCCTAATTACCCTATCCTACCTAGTTAACTTAATTAACCTAGTTAAGCCTTTAAATGTCACTTTAAGCTATATGGAGGTGTCTTGAAAGATATCTAGTAAAATATCATGTGCTGTCATCATGGCAAAGATAATAGAAATGAGTTATTAAAACTGTTATGTTTAGAAATGTGTTGACAAATCTTTTCGTGAAACAGAAATTGGGTAAAAAATTAAATGGAGGCTAATAATTCAGGGGGTTACATATATATACACACACACACATACACACATTATTTATATATATATATATATATATATATATATATAATGTATATATACACACCTAATATTTATATATATACACCTAATATTTATATATATACACCTAATATTTAAATATATACATCTAATATTTATATATGCACACCTAATATTTAT
>CAIGQW010003411.1:1093240-1114529 GCA_903798125.1 Danio choprae | reverse complement strand
TATAATTATAAAATGTTGAAATAAATAGCATTATTTTAATGTATAATTGTAATGCATTTATAATTTAAAACATATTGGTCACGCTTTATTTTAATGTGCAATTCACACTATAAAAAATATTAATTAAGACTTTTAGCTCAATAAAATAATAATTAGTTGCTTATTAATAGTTAGTAAGGTAGTAGTTGGGTTTAGGTATTGAGTAGGATAAAATAAGATCATACTTTTTAAATCCTAATAAACAGTTAATATCTTAATAATAGGCAGGTAATAAGTCAGTAATAAACATTTATTAATTAAACTAAAGTGTTACCAAAATATTTGACTAAAGCTTTAAATATAGAGTTTTGGATGGAAAAGCTATACAATAGAAGCTATATTTTGAGTTTACTACCAGAAACCAATCTCTACTGTTGTGTCTGTAAGTTTCTAGTCATTGTATGCTGGAAAAGGGTAAAAAATAATTTGTGACCAGAACAGTGGTATAGTTTACCACTTTCAGAGATGAATGAGAGATGAAAATGACACTTAGAAATCTGGAGTTGCATATTGATTTTGTGAATTTCTTATTCTAATATCGGCGGTTCATTCCGCTGTGGCGACCCCAGATTAATAAAGGGACTAAGCCGAAATGAAAATGAATGAATGAATATTCTAATATCAATCTCCTTTTATTTGTCTGTGGCATGCTTTGTTTTTTCTTTTACTCAGAAATTTAAGTCTGAATGAACTAAAACGTGATTCATATTTGCCTATGTCTGATGTGTAAACCAGGGGTCAGTGCACTCCTGATTGTGTCTTTGGAGGGAATAATGGACGTTCACCAGCTGGAGTTTGGCAGAGGTTTTGCTTACATGGAGCCACTGACTGTCAACATGCTGAATTTAGGCAACGCTCTTGTGAAACAGATTGTAAGTATCAAAGAAGTGTTGAAGAGCACTAATAAATCAGCAAAGTAGCTGTTTGCATTTCTTGCTATCCGCACAAGAAATCGTAATGTGTACTGAAATTCTTCATTTTGTATATTTTAATTAATTAGCTTGTTTAGTTTATAGGCTTGACTGGTTGCTGCATTGCTTTCCTACTGTTTTGAATGCGTTATGCTTTGTGGCCTTTGTTTTGGCAGCCAGATTTAGAATTTCACAGAAAATTGTTGTTTTACAAAAGTCAAATATTGTAATTTATTAACACAACCATCAGAAAAAGTTGGGACAGTATGGAAAACAAAATATTTCAGGTTTTGTCTGGTCAACTTAATAATAATAATAATAATAATAATTATTATTATTATTATAATTCCTTACATTTATATAGCGCTTTTCTGAACACTCAAAGCGCTTTACACATTGGGGGGAATCTCCTCATCCTCCACCAGTGTGCAGCATCCACCTGGATGACGCGACGGCAGCGGTATTGCGCCAGACCGCACACCACACACCAGCTGATTGGTGGAGAGGAGACAGCGTGATGAAGCCAATTATGATATAGGGATGGTTAGGAGGCCATGATGGACAGAGGCCAGTGGGCAAATTTGGCTAGGACGCCGGGGTTAAACCCCTACTCTTTTCGAAGGACATCCTGGGATTTTTAACGACCACAGAGAGTCGGGATCTCGGTTTAACGTCTCATCTAAAAGACGGCACTCACTGAAATTTCGTTTGTAAACTTAATTTCATTTGTACATTCTTTCCTGTCGTTCAGACCTGAAACACATTCCAAAAAGTTGGGACAGGAGCGGTTTAGGGCTAGTAATCAGGGAAATCGGTTAAATGATGATGTCATTTGAAGCAGGTGATGTTAACAGGTGATTGTAATTTTGATTCGGTACAAAAGCAGCATCCAAGAAAGGTCTAGTCCTTTAAGAGCAAAGATGGGCTAAAGGATCGGCAGTTTGCCAACAGATACATGAGAAAATGATTGAAATGTTTAAAAACCAATGTTCCTCAAAGAAAGAGAGGAAGACATTTGGATATTTCACCTTCAACAGTGCATAACATAATTAAAAGATTCAAGGAATCTGGAGGAAATCTTAGTAATTTTAGTGCGTACATGTTTCATTAGATTTCAGTTTGTCATGCCAACTGTCTTCATTTGACAAGCTTCTAAAAAGTAATTTTTTAAGGTAAAATACTCTTCATTTTAAATGAATGCATGGCCTGGAACTTCAGCAGCAAAACATAGTTTCACTCGTTGTGTGTATTTCTCTCCACTCAGGAAACGGTGGCGCTGATGAAGTGCTGTGACTGTTGCGAAGTGCCTTGCGAATGCTCTGGTGTACCTGGACCACGAGGACCCCCTGGACGCCCGGCTCAAAAGGTCAGAGCAATGCAATACTTGATATAATATTGTGGATTTTCATTATTTCTGTTGCTTGGTACATCTTGGATGAATTTTTCTCGCTGGACTTGTCAATTTGTATCTTTTTGTGAAGGATTAAAATCTTGCCTATGTAGGGAGCTCACTAGCTTTTCTGTGTTTAGGGCTCTCCTGGTCAGAAAGGTCATCCTGGATTTCCTGGAGATGAAGGAAGCATGGTGAGTGAAGCTAATTACATAAATTAAAATTGTCAACATTGTATTTATACTACTGAAATGTTGTGCATAAAAGGCCCAAAACGGGATTATCAAATTAAAGACATGGTTCAAAAATGTGAATGTACTCACCATTTATTCACCCCCAAGGTGTTTCAAACTTTTATTTTATTTTGTTGAACGCAAAAGAAGATATTGAAGAACATCAGAATCCAAAGTAACTGTCGAAGTAAATTGCTACTGGTTTTTAACATTACCATTTCTGTTCAACAGAAGAAAGAAACTCAAACAGGCTTGTAAACATTGGAGGCTGAGTAAATCATGGCCGAATTCCCATTTTTGGTGAACTATACTTTTAAATGTACACTAATTTACAAATTTTTAGGGATAAAATGGTGTATACATTTAGAAGAATGAAATATAAATAAAGGGGGTGGCGCAGTGGGGAGCGCTGTCGCCTCACAGCAAGAACTTGTCCGTAGTGTATGTGTGTGAATGAGAGTGCATGGGTGTTTCCCAGTGATGGGTTGCAGCTGGAAGGGCATCCACTGCGTAAAACATATGCTGGATAAGTTGGCGGTTCATTCCGCTGTGGCGAACCCTGATTAATAAAGGGACTAAGCCAAAAAGAAAATGACTGAATGAATGAAATATAAGTAAACCAGTCAATTTAATTTCAATTTAAATCTACAAATGCAATTTAATGAAGGGCGATAAAATATATACTTAAGTCCATGTTGTATGTTCTCTTTTATTTAATCTGAAACGACACATTATATTAAGCCCAGATAACTTAAACTTAACCAGTTCATGAATAAACACTATTGTTGTATATCTGAACTCCTAAGTGTGTATTCTCTTAGGTCATCAGCCCAGCCTATATTGAATATTCCAAAATCCCGCTTAAAAAGAAAAGGAGACAGATATTTCTCAATCTATGCTCCAAAACTCTGGAACACATTTTGAAATCAGAGCTTCTCCTACATTAAGCAATTTTTAAAGCATCAGTCAAAATGTACTATTTCTCCTTGACTTACTCTTATTTCTTTAGGCCTCATGTTTTTGGATAGATCTTTTTATATATTTCTGTTATTCTAACTCATTACATAAACTACTGTTTTTTTCTCAATTATTTGTGTATTTGACCTCTCTGTGAAGCACTTTGGTCAACATTCATGTTGTTTTACCAGGGGTGCCCAACATTTTTCTCATGAAAAGCCTAAAACTAAACTTGATAGAGGGTTGTGGGCCGAAGGTGAATATAGCAAACAGCATTACGTTAAAGCTGCCATGAGTAATTTCCTAATTTTATTTTCCTAATATTTAAAACATTGCTTTATATGAACTAATGCAGTATAGTTAAACATAAAATATAAAGCCTATATCATGAACTCATTACAGTAAAAACAAAAACAATCCCATTTATCACACAATGTAGTTCAGTGATGAATAAACAAGTCAAGTTTTTTTTGTGCACTGTCCTCTATCCGTCGAGAGACAGTATTTAGTATTTATTTTTCAAAGTCTGATTCATTTACAGCATTTGAAGGTGCAGTATGTTAGTTGGACATCCAGTAGTTGAACTAGGTATTGCACTTCTGGTTCAAAACACGTTCACTCGGCTTCTACTCTGAATCCTCCACACTAGCGCAGGTTGCCAGATTGACGACATTAACAGGAGTGTGCCTGACTATCGAGCCTAAAGGCTGATTTAATACCGATTTAAATTATTAAAAGGAGTTTTTGTCCTAACCAACACCTGAAATTTATATTTTAGGAACGACTTCAATATCTTGCAGCTGAACAACAGAAAATTATGACAATGATCACCTCAGGTACACCTCATGTGCTTTATTCAGTGTTAAATGCTAATAATGTGAGCTTGAATGCCATTTTACGTGGCATTATTGCCATAATGAAAGCAGCAGCAGATAGTTCACCTCAGATCTTGAAAATTAAATAAACAGTTTGAAATTGAACTTTAGAACTGTAACTCAGTGCAAGCCAACAAGTATCAGTGATTCAACATGTACATTTAATAATGTTGAAGATGTTTAATATGTATTAATTAGATTATAAACCTTACCATTTCGTTGGAGTGCATTAAGTGCACTATTATGTGCTTCTGAATGGCTGTATTTAAATTTCAAACAGCCAAATTACTTATCACCTCAAATCTAGTCACGTAGCGTGTTGTTAGGGCACGGGGTTACAATGTAATCTGCTCACCTAATGTTTACATTTGTAATATTTATATTTTTTGCTAATTAATAACCACCTCTGAATCCACGTCTCATTTCGGAGGCTGTTACTGTCCACCGGTGGTCGCATTTTGGTCGCGGTTGCATACTTTGAGAGCCTTTCTGACTGAATGAATGAAACATGGTGTTTTCTGAAATATAATTGGCTAAACTGACAGTGGGCGGGTTAAAGGGACCAAAACAAAGACAGACACTCCGGCACGGAAAGCACATTTTCAAAGCAGAATAACTGACTTCAGCATTGGTCTTCAGATAAACAAGAATGTTCACTTAGCATGTTTCTTAAATATCTGCAAACATATTATGGTATTTTTATGCTTTAGAAGAGTCAAAAACTTACATACAGCACCTTTAATTGAAACGTTTCATTTCAATTAGCTTTTTTTGTAGCTCAACACTCAAACAAAACAAATTTTACGTTAATTTCACAATGACAATCTCTGTTAAAGGCATTCTCCCCAATGCTCCCCAACATTCTCCTCCTCTTCTCAGATGGGATGGCGGCTTAATGAAAGGTTACCATGGGCCAACTTTAGTCCGCGGGCTCTAGTTTGGACATCTCTGTGCTATACAAATAAAGTTTGACTCTCCAGTTCACCAACTTCGGCATTAGTAATTCAGCGGCTGATGTGTTGCTGATGTCATATAGTAGTTTAAACCATTTTGTGTTTCAAAGGCCTAAGAGCTTGTCTGTATCAATGTGTCACTGATAATATATCACAAAAAATGCATGTTTACACAAAGAGGATGGACACTGTGTATGTCATGGATAAATAATGTCTCTCTCATCTCGTTTCTCGCAGGGAGATCGAGGACCACCGGGGTTGAATGGAACTAGGGGGCATAACGGTTGCCCTGGAAACCGAGGAATCAAGGTAATGCAATGAGCAATTATGAGTGGAGTTGAATCTCTTGATGTTGTTTGTATCACCGCAATGTTGTATTTGGAGTTTATGGATTTTGAATTTTTAATTCCAGTTAGTACAGAATGGCTGCCAAAATTGTATACTTCCCTACTATATAGTACATTAAAAACAGTATGTGAGCCGAGTAATATGTCCAAATTCTTAATATTCGAAAAACAGTATTCGAGTACCTGTATGACCTACTACTACCGGTGAGATTCTGAAGTCCGCATACAATAGACAATATGCTATCTCATGCTGTCACACGAGAATTCATGAATGGGATCAAATGAAATGCAATGCAGCTGATGCGGGTAGGTCATGTGATAATGACAAATGGTGGATGCAGTACGTCCGAATTCCATTCATACTACTCGCATCCATACTATATAGAACATGCTTTTCTTACTGTCGTGTAGTAAATTCAAATTCAATCATAGTACCTACTCGAGTAGTAGGCGATTTTGGATGCAGCCTGTGTTTTAGTACACCACTTGTAAATAGGACTTTAAAAACCACAGTTTGATGTAAGTTAGTTTTGTAAGCTTGTTTATATTCAAAACAAACAAAGGTGTAGTTTAACGATGCCATGATGCGATGAATTATGGGAGTTGTGGTCTTGCATCCTACAGGACTCCAGCAGAAATTATGTTCATAGATGAGCTGAAGTATTCAGAATGTATTATTATGATGGCATGAAGCAGAGTAAGGCTGTCTCACTATTTAAAATAGCTAATTTCTTTGTACTTTAAGATTCTTTAAGATACTTTAAGATTTTAAGATAAAAAATTTGGGATAATAATTACTTAAGTCAGCAAAATATATAACACCGTTCTAGTGTTTTTTGGATATTTTAAAGAAAACATCTAGCATGTTGTGCTAAATGTGCAGCTTTGTTCAGTGTGTGATGTAATTTGAACTGAAATAGGAAGAAAGGGCGGGGCATTCCAGTAGCTCCTCCTCTTTAAAAAAAACCAAACAAACAGCAATAGCATTTTGTTTGTATCACAGTTTTGCTCAGTGTAGCCATTTCCTTGCTTTACAGGGGACCTATTATGCAAAAATCACTTTTTACATGTCACATGTTTATGCACAGTTGTGTGGCAAGAGTGTCTGAATATAGCCAGCCTCTAATGGTAAAAAGGAATCTATTATATTTGTTATAATCACACTTGATAAAAAAAAAGTGTGCAGAACCACTTTGATTGAAATTCTTCCTTTGTACGTGTCTTCAGAGGGGGAAAGCCCCGCCCATCAGTGACCATCTCTCCCTCATTAGCATAAACAGCCCTAAGTGAGAAGCAGCCGTCTACAATTACAGTTTTCACGCCATACCTGGCAAATATAATGTCAGTGACTAAGAGGATTATAAATGTGGAGTTTTAGGTGGCACAAATGAGCACTGTAGTCTCCAAAGACTTCATTTTTCTGATAAAAAAATTTTCATATAACTTCATATTTTCAAGAACTTCATATTTTCAGTTCTTCACAGAGATAATGTTAGTCCTGTTTTGACACACTATGCTGACACACAGGCATTTGTAGCTTCACCCTTCTTTGAAAAGAGCACAATCTCATTTGAATTTTACAGTCACCAAAATGGCACAATTTGGATCAAAGCCTTAAAGGGGCAGTTTCAAAGAGCTATAAATAACTATTTGTGTGGCATTTTGAGCTGAAAACTTCACATACTTACTGTAGGGACATCAGAGACTTATCTTACATCTTGTAAAAACTGGCATAATAGGTCCCCTTTAAAGTGCAGCTTTCACAAATGTGTTCGATGTGCTTTGTTGTCTGTGGTGACTCTATGATCAGTTCTATACATTTGATTGGTCAGAAAATCACATGAGTTGCTGAAGTGCCCATCAATGTCATTTCAAAATGTTTATAATGCTTATATCTTCCAAATATTAATTTTCTGTTGGTTTTGGAACACTATACACTATGCAATAACACAATGTTATTGGTTAATCTTTTAATCTTTTTAATCCTTTTAAAGTAGCATACATTAGTGGCACGGTGGCTCAGTGGTTAGCACTGTGGCCTCACAGCAAGAAGGTCGCTGGTTCGAGTCCCGGCTGGGCCAGTTGGCATTTCTGTGTGTAGTGTGCATGTTCTCCCCGTGTTGGCGTGGGTTTCCTCCAGGTGCTCCGGTTTCCCCCACAGTCCAAACACATGCAGTATAAGTGAATTGGGTAAACAAAATCGGCCGTAGTGTATGAGTGTGCGTGTGAATGAGTGTCCCAGTGCTGGGTTGCGGCTGGAAGGGCATCCGCTGTGTAAAACATGTGCCAGATTAGTCGGTGGTTCATTCTGCTGTGGCGACCACTGAAATAGAGACTAAGCCGAAGGAAAATGAATAAATGAAAATAACATACTGCTACTAACACGCAAAATACTATCCAAGTACAATGTACATAGTGTAGACACGATGATATATATACACTTTCATAAGTTAACTAATATTTGATATACTTTTTCTACTTGCATGGCTGTTTCTAACTGGATGTGTTGTTAATAAACCCTGTATAGCCATGTTTATTCAAATAAATGTTTTAAAATCCCATTTCATAGGGCCATCGAGGCTACACTGGAAACAAAGTAAGTAACGAAATGTATTATCCTATATACTGTCTGCTAGTTGTATTATTCTACAGTCGAACGCATTTCAGCCTTTCTGTGAAATTATTCTAATATTTCCCAGGTGATGTTTAACAGAGCAAGGGAAATTTCACAGCATTTCCTATTATATTTTTTCCTCTCAAGAAAGTCTTATTTCTTTTAGCTTTACTGGCAAAAAAGCAGTTTTTACATAAATAAAATAATAATTAAATGTAATAAATATTATTAGCCCCCTTAAGAATTTATTTTCCCGATTGGCTACAGAAGAAACAACCATTCTCTAATGACTTGGCTAATTACCATTATTTGCCAAATAACCTAGTCAAGCCTTTAAATTGCACTCTAAGCAGAATACTAGTATTTTGCAAAATAACTAGTAAAGTATTATTTACTGTCATTGGGATAAAGTTAAATTAATTTAAAGACTTGGTTAAAGACTAAATTAGTTATTAAATTAGTTATTAAAATGATTATGCTAAAAATGTAAATAAACTAAAACCGCATACAGCATGGGAGATATTTAAAAAATAATTGTCTTCATCTGTATATATAAAATTTGCATACTTCATACGACTAGCTGGGAAACGTTTTTGCTTGAGTTCAGGTAAAAAGTATACATAATAAAAGCAAAACTGAGATATTATAAATGTTTTCATGGAAACTTTATTGCAGTGGCAGGTTGTTTTATATAAGGGAAATGCATGAAAAAATGTGCTTTGCTTTTAAGTACTTGCATATTTTACAGGAAAGCAAGTCAAGAATCATTACTCATTACAAATAATTACTTTTTTTTTTTTCCCCTCTGAAGTCTGCTTCATGAGTCAGCTCTTGCATTTTCAAGCTGCATATGTTATTTATTAGGCCATAAACAACTTCATACTCTAAGTTGTATTTGTTTATCAGTGTTTAATTACTTCCCTAAACATGACTGTTAGTGTTTGTGACTTTTTGACCTCTGTGTGAAAGGGTGAAGCTGGCGAGGACGGGCTAGATGGAGTGGATGGAGAACAGGTCACACATTTCTCTCTGCTTCTTTTACACTCTCTTAAATCACAGAATGTACTGTTTGAGTTTGTTTAAAATGCACAGTAAAGCCTATCCACGTGGGGGTCTAAATTACACGTAGCAGTAAGAAATACTACAGCAATAAAATGCTACATTTATAGAGAAATACCTAATACACCAAAATAGATCTAGTATTTTTAGATAGATTTTCTTGTTAAATGTTGCATCAGTGTCTTTAATTTAGACTTATTTTCTGTGCGTGAGAATAAACGCAGAAACGATGGCATTCTTGGTTGTAGACGCTTACAGTTATTCAAGAAATATCGCAATAGACAAATTAAGTTTATATGCATCAGCATTTGGGCTGCCACTACTGACATTTAATTTTGAATGACAAAACATTTTTATTATTATTTACATATATTTATTTTCAGAAAGAAAATGCATATGGGACACATAATCTCTCAATGCAAAAAAAGAGAAGCTTTTCTTGCACTGTAAAACAAAGCTGGGTTCCACACAATCGATTTGTGTTGGAACAACATGAAGAAATTAAGTTAACTAATTAGTTTTTAACAAATTTAAGTGGATTAAAAAAAAAAAAACCTCAAGAATTGTGTTGTTTCAGCTTATTTGAAATAAGCAGTTAAAAAAAACCCCAGCAAACATCCTTTTTTGAGTGTACTTATGGTGCGTTTACATCAGACGCGAATGAAGCGTCAAACTTGAGTGATTTACATGTTAAGTCAATGCAAAGACGCAAGCAGAATCTAATGAAGCGGCGTGAATCGCTCGAGTTGGAAAATCTGAACTTTAGCGGACATTCGCACCGCGTTAACCAATCAGGAGCTTGCTCTTGTAGGGGCATGATTATGACGTAGCGCCTGTTGTTGGTGTCCTGAGGGGAAATCCTCCTGCCGACCGGAGACAACAGCTCATCAAACTCCACTCAGCTTAGTCGGGAACACTGCTGAAAGCTTCCATCATCCAGGCACAGCTTCTGGAGGAGTTTATGAACTCATAGAGCTGGGTGCAGCTCTGAAAGGATCTAATAGACTCAGACACGGCGGCGTACAAATCTACGCTGTTTTTCAGCCTTCCTAAAGCACAGCTACTCTCTCAATAAAATCCATGTTAGCCATTTAGCTATGAAACTAGAGTCACCGGGCAGACCGATGTCCCGCCCATGTCGCGAATCCGCGTCTATTGTGAAGCGAATTTGAAGCGTGAATGAATCAAGTAAACTCAAAATGTCCACACGTCTATTTACGCTCTAATAGCGCAATTAATTCGCAAGCTGCGTCTGGTGTGAACACCCCATTAGAGTTTTTCTCTTGTTTGTATTGTTTTCAGAAAATTTTGTGTTTTATCTTAAAACAAGCTAAATAATCTGCACATGGTGTAAGCAAAATAATCTAAAAAATAATTACTATTTTGCTTGTTAATAAACGTTTACAAACCCCAATAAATTAAACCCATGTACAAATTGTAAATAAATTGTATGAGTTATTTATTAAGTCATTAATTCACTGTACTTTGTCGTGTGTAGGGCGATGCTGGTGTAGATGGCTTTTCAGGAGCGAAAGGAGACCTAGGCAGAGCTGTAACTACATCACACACACACACATGCTGTCTGTTTTATTTCATTACAGCTGTCTGTTAACATAAGCAGGAAGAAAATCTAATAAATTAAACCCTGTGGGGTCATTTATTAGCTCGTGTCATTTGTGTTTTTCAGGGTGTGAAGGGTTACAAAGGGAGTCCTGGACCTAAGGGACACCGCGGTGTGAGAGGAGATCCTGTAAGTCTTCCCGTGTGTTTATAATGGTTGATCTCAACACTAACATCTATCTGACATGATTTGTCTGTATATGATGCTGTGTTTACTTTACAGGGTGCACCAGGAATAGACAACATCATTCCAGGGCCAAAAGGCGAGTGGGGAGACACTGGGCTCCCGGTGAGGCTGCTTTTCCCCTCTTTTTCTGGAAAATGTTAACTTGATTTGTTTGTGTGAGAGTGACAGAATGTTTCTGTTTCGGTAGCGATCTGCTCTAAGTCAGATGTTGGATAATTGCTTTGTCCTGTAAACACATTACTGTAAAATAGGCTCGTGGAGATTTGTGTTTTTATAGGGTAGGTTTATTTAAACGTGTGTAATTATACATGTTTTATTTTCTTTTAATAGCACTGATACATTTTTTTCAATCTGACGTGGTGGAGAACTTTATTAATCCCCATGGGGAAATTCATTCTGACGTGTGTGGTACTTTACAGGTTTATCGACACACTTAACACAATAATACCAACGCTGAACACACACACACACACACACACACACACACACAAACATAATAATAATAATAATAAAAATGATAAAAATTACAATAATAAAAATTTAAATAATAAAAATAAATTATATATATATAATATTATAAATGGTTTATTAAATTATGAATTTAAAATTATAATTAGTTTTGTCAAACGATTAGTCGCATCCAAAATAAGTTAATATTTAAAAAAATAAAGTTGTGCATACTATGTATATTTTTGTGTATAAATTATATATAAATATGCATGTAAATATAATCATTTTTGTATTTTATGTACAGTGTGTGTGTATTTATACATGTTTACAAATGTATATATGAGTACAAATGTAAATACTTTATACATTATAAAATAATGAATCTTGGATGTGATTAATTGTGATTTAATCGCTTGAGAGCACTAAATTAAAGTAAATAAGTAGTAATGAATAAACTATTAATAATCATAATAATAATGACAATCATTCAGCTACATTTATTGCGTAACAATATTGCTTCAGGCACAAAAGTACATTTATGACATGGACACTTTCCTGCACAATAATAAATGTCTTTTTTTTTCTTGGCTGATTCCATTCCAGCACATTCTCACTTTGTTTTGATGAAAAATAAAATAAATCTTCAGTGAAAGAGAATCTGATGACTGAAGTATCAGAAACACATCAGGTTTAGAAACACATTTGTTTCTTTATTGCAACTTGTGACTGATATCAGTAAAATTGTGTTACTATGTTCTTTTGTCAGGGTGACCAGGGGCCTGTTGGACCCCCAGGCAGAAACGGAGAGAATGGTGATCTTGTGAGTACTACCTACTTTTCACTTGTGCAATAGTAGTCTGTGACTGTAGCTTCTATACTGTTTAGTGTCACTTTTTCTTGAGAGTGTTTAATAATATTGCTCACACATTTGTACTCATTCATTCATTCGTTCATTGTAGCACATTTTAATACAACACAGCATTGCCCAAAGTACAAAAATCAACACTAGTTTAAAAACACAATCACACTGTAACACATAAACAATGCAATAAAATCAATGCAACATTCTGAAGGCTTATACACTAATAAGAGAAAGCGAGACTTCAAGCAACTCATAAAAATAAAGTTGTGGCGGAATTTAAGGTGGAAGAATATTCCAGAATTTTTTTTGACCAACAACAAGGCCAGATCACTACTTGATTTACGCCTAGTCCTCTGTACAGTCAAACATGATCAGTTATAAGTTGCTCACTTATCACAATGCATTTTTAGGTGTACAGGCATTAAAGGTAATGTCATACAAGAATGCTTTCAAAAAATCTAAAATAACAGCATTTATACATTTAAAATAGATGTTCCTCTTCATATTTTCTATTCAGAATAGTGAAAATAGATGCTGTGTCATAGTTTCCACTATTTTATTAAGCAATAACACAGCATTTCCGGCTGTGATGACATTAGAAAGGTTTCTCTCCAAATCTCTCTGTGTGTGAGAGTACGTATGAAGTGTGGAGTGGCCTAGTCAAAGTCCTGACCGAATCCAATTGAGATGCTGTGGCATGACCTTAAGAAGGCAGTACATGCTTGAAAACCTCCCAATATGGCTGAATTACAACAATTACAACAATTCTACAAAGATGAGCAAGTTGAAAGTTATTGAAAATGCTTGATTGCAGTTGTTGGTGTTTTCCCTGAATAATAAAAACCTTCATTTAAAAACGGCATGATGTGTTTACCTGTGTTATTTTTGATTAATATTTAAATTAGTTTGATTATCTGAAACAATAAAGTGTGATAAACATGCAAAAAATAAGGAATCAGTATATTTTTTCACACAACTGTATATATGTAATACATACTGAAGACTATGGCCAATGACAATTTAGCACTTTCATTGCAGTAAAAATTATTTCTTTTTTGGACCAGCTACCGTCTTTGTGAGCATATAGGCTTTAGGGTGTTTTCACACCTGCCTTATTTAGTTGGGTTGAATCGCACAAGAGTTCGTTTTCCCCTTTGGTGCAGTTCATTTGGGCAGGTGTGAATGTAGCAATCGCATTCGATTGCGCACCAAAAGCAGACCAAAAAAGCATACCGAGACCTCCTTGAAGAGGTGGTCTCGGTACGCTT
This sequence comes from Danio choprae, assembly GCA_903798125.1. Classification (NCBI taxonomy): domain Eukaryota; kingdom Metazoa; phylum Chordata; class Actinopteri; order Cypriniformes; family Danionidae; genus Danio; species Danio choprae. The sequence goes on along the minus strand of CAIGQW010003411.1, from coordinate 1,100,764 downwards.
TCAAACGAACCCTGGAGCGGTTCGTTTGTGGTAAGAACATGATTTGAACTAGAACAGACCCAACCGCAAAAAGTACTGCCTTTTTGGACTAATCCAGCTGCCGTAGTCCAAAGCGCTGTGCATTATGGGATGTGGAGGAGAAATATTTGTTGACAGTGCTTTATCAGCAATTTTAAACCAAGAGAGAGGGGAAACATTACCTGATGGACCGTTGGTAATATTGCCAGAAGATGATCATGTCGCAGTTTAGCTAAATGAATGAATTTTGTGTCTGCCGGTTTGTTTACTTGCGGGAGTTCTATTGGCATTTTCCCGCACGTTAACCAATCGAAAAGCAGTTTAGGAAATACGTTCAATAACATCTGACCAATGAGTGATGTGGGTTTTGTCACATGACTGCATTTTGGTTCTTTTCAAGTGGTTCAGACCAAAGCAATCAATGTGGTCTGAAAAGGACCCACAAACGGCAGTAAAATGCTACAATGTACCATTTGTTGCCCTTGATCCGGACCAAATGAACCGAACCACAGATGTGAAAGCACCCTTAATCTGTTGTCCATGTATAATTTGTTATACAATTATGGTCTTTTTATGTCTGACATGTAATGTGACATATACTGAATATGCAACATATAGTGTATGTGTATTGTATAAATGTTATTCTTTAGATGACTTCTCACTGTATTTCCGTAGGGTACTCCAGGAAGAAAAGGCCCTCCAGGATTGCCGGTAATGCAGCATGAAGAATATATGTGAACACTGTTAGCAAAAAGAGTCACACAGGTTAATTAAAAAGCTACAGGCAAAACATGTTAAATATTTGAATGAATTAAGCCTTAAACTAGTGATGCCACTGCTCTGAATAATAATAAGACATCTGAAATCTATTTGTGCACTTTCTGAGAGATGTACTACAACGTTAGAAAATATTGGGTTTTACACAATTTCTTCAGGTTGTCTCATCACAAATTGATTAAGTTAACTGAGTTGTGTTGTTTCAACTCAATTTAAATAAGTAGTTTGAACAAGCAGCTAAAGTCATTTTTGGAGTGCACACTTTTGGATATGTTTTTTAAATAAAATGGAGATTGCAGTTCTTCCATGCTTTTGGAAAGATAAAAAAGCATTGCTACTGTATAAAATGCAAACAATGTTTTCAAACTACTCATCATGGCTTAGTCTTTTTACAACCAATCATACATATGTTTAAATGTTTTTAGTGGAGAGTATAAAAAGTAATTAACACATTTTTTAATATTTGCTAATTTTGACTTTTCCAGCTTGGTTCACATATTCATAATTTGGCAACAGTCAATTTTTTGTTTGTTTTAAAAAAAAATTCCAGTGTATTGTTTTGTAATTAGTTTTAATCTGTCTAAAATTCTGTTGTTGTTGTTGTAGTAATAATAATTGTGTGTTTATATTATCTATTCTGTATTCTTGTCTAATGTATTCTTATTTTTTTGGTTGTATTCTAATATTATCAACAAACCTTTTAAAATGATGTGTTCTGTTCTAACATTTAAATCTATGTTTAATCTTATATAATATAATCTATTTCTCTCTAATATGTTTGTCTCTGTAGGGTGAATCTTCAAATGATAAAGGAGAACTTGGACATCCAGGGCCACCTGGTTATCCTGGACAAGTGGTGAGAATCTTTTAATTTAATGTTTAAATTTGTGGGCTGTGCTTTTTTTATTTTGCTGGTCATTTTTTTTTGTTTCCTGATTAGGGACCACCAGGACCGAATGGATCCCAAGGAGAAAATGGTCATCCAGGTGTACCAGGAATCCCGGTGTGTATTAAACTAGTAATAATAATAATAATGAATTCATTTTATTTATAAATGGCGCCTTTCTGGACACCCAGATTCACCTTACAACAAACATGCCCAAAACAGTTAATAAAACTTTGCAAAACATCATTTTGAATACATGAAAGATGAGAAAGATATAAATACAAACACGTTTAAATTTAATATAGCATGATATAAAATAGTCATACGAGTGTAGTATAATAGAGTATCATAGTAGCATATGCATTTAAATTTAAATGTGTTTGTATTTATACCTTTCTCATCTTTCATGTATTTGAAATAATGCCCCTTAAGAGTATCAAATATATGATAAAGAACACAAAGACAAGAATGCAATGAATATCATGTGTGCCATCTTTTACATTTTTTTCATAGGGTCCCTTTGGCCCTTCTGGAGCTGCAGGTTCAAAGGGAGGTCGAGGACCCAGAGGCCCAAGGGTATGTAAGACTGACCCATTCATATTCTTTTGTTTATCTTTTCACTTTTTCTTATTGTAGAAAAAACACATTTCTTAAACTTTTGTCTATTTTAGCATTGGATTTAATATTGCATAATATTCAAGGTCATAACACCATTTAATTTGATTTATAATATAGCATTTATAGAAAAGCATAGACTTGCATTATATAAATTTGTTGCAAACCTACACACTGTATGTTAGTGCCTGAATTAAGGCTAGAATTAGAATTGGTTATTTTGGGAGTCAAAAATCATCAGAAACTTTGGAGGTCTTTTCTGTTCACAAAGAGCTATATTATAATCCTAACCAGCATAATAGGGGCACTTTATGTAATCCTTTGAATTACTAGAGCAGGGGTTCCCAAACTTTTCAGCCCATGAACCCCAAAGTAACAATGTCAGCGACGCCCAATATCTTCTGAAGTGGTATAAATATAGAAACCTTGCACGCAACGGCGCACACACACCAATAGGCCCAAGTCTATTCTTTGTTTAAAATATTTTTTAATGTATGTGAGTGCTGTAAAGGTTATTTATTATTAGAATTTATTTATATTTTCATCTCCGAATTCAATCTGACTCCAATTTTAAGTGACCATCAAATTTAGACCATTTCAAATTAGGAACGGGTCACATTTGTCGTTCATGAATCAATTTAGAGTTTTGATTTATATCTGATCTCATACTCTTCAGTTATACGTTCATTAGGGACCCAATGCCGCACAGAGTTGTCACGCTCAGGGGTTTACGTGTTTCTCATGGACATGATCTTGACATTCTGAAGTTAGTCAGAGGATGCAGGGTTTACTAATGCTCAGTTAGTCCGGTTGCCTCCTGCTCACTTGTACTAAAAGTGCAGTTAATTTAGTCATTTCCATACAACTTGCTAAATCAGCGATAACCAGAAATTGAATAGTCTCCGAGCTGAAGTGCCGACTGCTCCAAACATAATCTACTGGATATAAAAGATTTCAGGAGAATTCACAATGCATCAAAACATAACACTTTATTTTCCAGATGAAAGTGTATGATGCCAATTACAGAATCAAACAATAAAAGCCAATTCAGAAGTAAATGCACAACTTCAATTACTTAAAGATAAATCTAAGAGTATAGATGGAAGTCCAAATTATACAGAGTGTTAAGCTTGAGAGCTCTGCACTACGGGCCTGTCTGGATACAGATTTGCGACCCTTAGACGTTTCGTCCTTCTCTTTAAATACCCGTGTCTTAAAGATTTACTCATCTGTTGAGATTTAATCAAAAGTTAACAAAACTATTGAGCAAAACCTTGTTACCAGTCACAGCTGAGTATTTATCAATACCAGAACAAAACTATTGAGCAAAACCTTGTTACCAGTCACAGCTGAGTATTTATCAATACCAGAGGGGAAGGAAAGTTCAGGGAAGAGGGCAAGAATGTCAAAGTCTATCCTGGGCCTTTTCTTCAGATTCCAGAGTTTTGGTTGTTTTATTACATGGCACATTTAAGTCTGAGTAAAATCCATCCCTACATAGGCAAAGACAAAATAATAAAAAGGATAAAGAGATTTAACAGTAGCATTAATCATTCCATCACTATGCAACAAAACAACTGCATGTTTTAAAACAGACAAGAAAAGAAAGCAATAGAATTGACTGTAATTAGATTATTGTAAAGTTATACTGCTGCAGCCGTATAATGTGCTAGTGTGACTTTGCTTGTGTTTAGGGTCTACCAGGTGACCCGGGGCCTAAGGGGTCACGAGGACCAGCGGGCTTCAGAGGCCCACAGGTCAGTATGTGCATTTTTGCATCATTGATTTGAAATGATCTCAATCTTCTCAAGCACTTTTGTGTGGCTTTCAATATATGACTTTTTATTTAAACAGGGAGAAGATGGAGGAGATGGATACGGACCTGCTGGGTCAAAGGGACACAAGGTACCTGTGATTTACTTAACGGAAAATCTGGTTCGAGAACAAATTTTTCAATGTTCTGTTTTTTTTTTGGAGGGTTTTTTTTGTGGTTTTCTTTTTTATTTACTGTATTTTTCCAGACTTAATGTATTGTACTCTATTAGCCGATTATTCAGAATCAGAATCAGAATGGGTTTTATTGCCAAGTGTGCTTACACACACAAGGAATTTGCTTTGGCTACAGAAGCTTCCAGTGTACATAAAGTGGTAAGTGACAACACAAAATAAATATGAAAAAGACGACAAACATTAAACAGAGATGCAATCAGTCAGAAAGCTCTGGATGATGAATTGTATGTACAGATTTGTTATAAATATACAAGTTATAAGGTGCTGTGTACAACTGCGTAGAGAAAGTATTGCACTGTAAATTGTTATAAGGTGCTGTGTACGAGTGCGTATGAGAGAGTATTGCACATGTTTATTGCACAGTAGGGGAATATTTAACTGTTCATGAGGTAGATGGCCTGAGGAAAGAAACTGTTCCTGTGTCTGGCTGTTTTTGTGCTTGGTGCTCTGTAGCGCCGACCAGACGGTAACGGTTCAAACAGGAAGTGCGCTGGGTGTGACTGGTCCGGAGTGATTTTGTAAGCCCTTTTACTCACTCTGGAAGAGTACAGTTCTTTAAGTGTAGGAAGGGTAGTGCCAGTGATTCGTTCAGCTGTCCGGACTATTCGCTGTAGTCTGCGGAGGTCGGTTTTGGTAGCTGAGCCGAACCAGACGGTGATTGAAATGCAGAGGATGGATTGGATGACAGCTGAGTAGAACTGTACGAGCAGCTCCTGGGGCAGGTTGAACTTCCTCAGCTGACGGAGGAAGTACAGTCTCTGCTGGGCTTTCTTCACAATAGAGTCTATGTGAATGTCCCACTTCAGATCCTGAGAGATGGTGGTGCCCAGCAACCTGAATGACTCTACTGCAGCCACAGTGCTGTTCATGATGGTGAGTGGGGGGAGTGCAGGGGGGTTCTCCTAAAGTCCACTATCATCTCCACCATTTTGACAGTGTTTAGCTCCAGGTTATTGTATCTGCACCATAAAGCCAGCCGCTCCACCTCCTGTCGGTATGCAGACTCGTCACCGTTCCGGATGAGGCCGATAACAGTAGTGTCATCTGCAAACTTCAGGAGCTTGATGGAGGGGTCTTTTGCAGTGCAGTCGTTGGTGTATAAAGAGAAGAGTAGTGGGGAGAGGACACATCCCTGGGGGGCACCGGTGCTGATGGTGCGGCTGTCGGATGTAATTTTGCCCATTCTGACTAGCTGTTGTCTATCTGTCAGAAAGCTGGTGATCCATTGACAGACAGAGCTAGGAACAGAGAGCTGGGTCAGTTTGTACTCGAGCAATGATGGGACAATGGTGTTGAAGGCAGAACTGAAGTCCACGAACAGAATCCTTGTGTAGTTCCCTGGTTTGTCTAGATGTTGTAGGGTATAATGCAGTCCCATGTTAACTGCATCATCCACAGACCGGTTTGCTCTATAGGCAAACTGCAGAGGGTCCAGCAAAGGTCCAGTGATGTCCTTCAGATATGCTAGCACCAGTCTTTCAAATGACTTCATGGCCACAGATGTTAAGGCAACAGGTCTGTAGTCATTGAGTCCTGTGATCTTTGGTTTCTTCGGGATTTATTATTATCAATGTTGCAATTAATAATAGTGGAATTATTGTCAATCATTCATACATTATTTTTTTTTCTGATACAGTTAAATATAAAGAAATTATTTTGAAGTCAGAGAAACTAAAATGCCCATTCATTTTGTTTATTATGTTAAACATTTTATTAATATTTCACTATATATATATTGCTGAATTATAATACAACTAATTTTCTGTTTTTATATACATGCATACTTGTTTTATGGTAAATACAGCTATTTGTTGTTGTTTGCATTTTATGATTTTTCTTATGAATATTCAATTAACAGAATAAACTTGCTTTCAGGGAAACTTTGGGTACCTTGGCTTTCCGGGTTTGCAGGTGTGTTAAACCCACTCACTAAGGATTTGTAATGCAATTGTGTATATTTTAATAGTAATAATTGAAAACTGATGTAACGTAATATTAAAACTATTAACAACAGTGATGATATTAACAGGGTGAGGATGGTAACAAGGGATCCAGTGGATTAAGTGGGCATAAGGGTTATCAAGGAACACCGGTACAACTTCATTTACTTTTCTTTTAGTCACTTTTTGAAAAGTTCATGTGCATGTCTGTTTCACTTTAATTAATTTACTTACAAAATCTCTTCTATAGTATAAATAAAGTAAGTATGCATGCTGCAATATACTTGATGTTTATGCTATTTTATGTATTGATGTAATCAGGGGAACTCTGGTCGTCCAGGTAACCCAGGGATTAAAGGAGAAAAAGGGATGGATGGACACATGGTCAGTCATTTGCATATTATGCACTAATTAATATTAATGTTACAATTACAATTGCATATTAATTAATCGTTCATACAATTTGCTAAATGTTGGTCGTTTTTTATTTCAGTTAAGTTGTTTTATGATTTTATTTTTAGGGTGAAAAGGGAGTTCCTGGAATCGGTCCAATGCCTGTAGGTTCCTGTTCCTATAAAATAACTTTAATATAACTTTTTATTTCTAGGTTTCAAATATTTAATTATTTCTTTTCTGTTCTTCTGTTCTGCTCTTCTCCATCCAGGAATGTGAGCTGGTTGAATATATACGTAAAAACTGTGGTAAGTTTAAAGTATTCCTGTGAAGTTAAAATATAAAAAAAACATTATTAAAATATTTCCCAAAATATTTTTTCCATACATCGGTTTTAATAACTAATTTCTTAGATGTATATTCTTTTTTCTTTGCCATAATGACAGTACATAATATTGTGCTAGTTTTTTAGGAAGATACTAGTATTTAGCTTAAAGTGCAATTTAAATAATAGATTTTTAAGTGTGTGTGTGTGTGTGTGTGTGTGTGTGTGTGTGTGTGTGTGTGTGTGTGTGTGTGTGTGTGTGTGTGTGTGTGTCATGTCAGGACACAAATCTGTATAATGACATATGTATGACACAGGTATTACAAAAAGGAGGTGAAATATGAGGACATTGCTGACGTCCTCATTTCTCAAGAAGCTTATAAATCACACAGAATGAGTTAATTCAGAGTGTAAAGCTGTACACTGTTTCCTGTAATGGTTGGGTTTAGGGGTAGGGTGGGTTTAGGCCAATGCAATATACGGTTTGGACAGTCTAAAATGAATGGAAACCTATGTAATGTACCCACTTTTCACAAAAACAAACATGTGTGTGTGTTTGT
>CAIGQW010003411.1:1067473-1083240 GCA_903798125.1 Danio choprae | reverse complement strand
TAATAATAATAATAATAATAATAATAATAATAATAATAATAATAATATATTAATAATAATAACAGCTTCATACAGATATATTTTATCTTTATTAATCCTATTATGAAATAGCCATAATTTGCTGATGTGGCCATAAATAAACTAAAGAAATACAATGGAATATTGGACACTAATGATCCATAAAATGACCCACTCTTGTTTCAGAGATATTCTGCCCACCGAGGCACCCACCGAAGACCTCCTCACAACAGAATCTCCTCCGGTGGAATATGAATATTACGAAGAGCAAAATACAGAACCAGAAAAACCAGAATCCGCTGATCAACGTCTTACAGAGGAGCTCATAGAGAACCACCCTGAACCTCCAAAGACTAAAGGTAATAAATCCAGATCATCCTGCCCAAATGATGTGCCGCAGTTAGGCTGTTTTAAAGGTTTACATCCATACAAGATCATAAACAAACACTTCAGTTTGCCCCAATGTTTTCTCACATTATTTGAAATGGATCGTTCTAGCATCTAAACTCCTCCTTTCTGAGGCCTTGTCCACATGAAGAAAGATATTTTCAAAACATCATTATTTTTCTATGCTGTTTGGCACAAACCATACTTTTACATTCTTAAACACAACCACATTGATTCAGGGTCAAATGAGACTTTCCAGGAAGGAAAAGGTTGCTTATACTGGAATTACTGACGACAATTTCAAGCTCTGAAAATCAGTTCTCACTTTTGGTAAACAGTAACTTATAAATTATTTGAGATTTTATCATGCAGACTAATTTGCAGACCTTTCACATTCCCAAACATCTCTGTAGAAAAAAGTTGCTGCCTTAAATTGAGTTATTTCAACTTTAATTGTTAAACTGACCTAAAGCATCAAGTTAAATCTTGCATGAATCTTGACAACTTATGTTTTGTTACTCATTATTAAAACCGTTTTAAGTCAGTTTAATGCAAGGTAAGTCTTAGTTATATTAATCCTATTTTGATTAGCTGATTTAGCTTAAAAAACAATAAAAGGCAGCCACTTTCATTTCTTTTATGTACACACATTACTTGGAAAGTAATATCAAAAAGCATAAATATACATAGATTTGTGCAGGTCCTTATACTGAAATTACTGATGACAAATTCAAGCTGTCAAAATCTGTTCTTACTTTTGGTAAACTTAAATTATTTAGGATGTTATCATGCAGACTAATTTGTAGACCTTTCACATTCACAAACATCTCTGTAGAAAAAAGTCGCTACCTTAAATTGAGTTAATTCAGCTTAATTTGTTAAACTTAGTTAAATCTTAGTGTCAGTCTTGACATCGAAATTGCAGACCTTTCACATTCACAAACATCTCTGTAAAACATAGTGCTGCCTCATATTGAGTTAATTCAGCTTAAATTGTTAAACTTATAGTTAAGTCTTAGTATCAATCTTGACAACTTATGTTCTTCATTCATTCATTTTCCTTCGGCTTAGTCTCTAGTTCAGAGGTCGCCACAGCGGAATGAACTGCCAACTTATCCAACATATGTTTTACTCCGCGGATGCCCTTCCAGCCGCAACCCAGCACTGGGAAACACCCATACACTCTCGCATTCACACACATACACTACAGCCAATTTAGTTTAGTTTATTCAGTTCACCTATACTGCATGTCTTTGGACTGTGAGGAAACCCATGCCAGCACGGGGAGAAACTCCATGCAAACTCCACACAGAAATGCCAACTGACCCAGCCGAGGCTCAAACCAGCGACCTTCTTGCTGTGAGGCAACAGCGCTAACCACTGAGCCACCGTGCTGCCCACTTATGTTCATGTTACTTATTATTTAAAGTTATTTTTTGCGATTATATTATACAAAATTTAACCTGTTTTAAGTCAGTTTAAATCTGTGGAAATTTGAGCTATAATTAGCTGATTTTGATTAGCTAATTTAGCTAAACAAATAAAAGGCAGCAACTTATTTTTTACACTGTATTGAAGGTAATATAAAAAAAAAGCATAATAAGAGAACTTCAAAAAGGGTAGAGCAGTTACAAGAGGGATTTTCTCATGCAGACTTAATTTGCAGACCTTTCACAGTCACAAACATCTCTGTAATTATTTTATGTGATATATTTTTAAGTATTGCATTAAAATGTAGTGATTTCTTAATATATGTAGTTGTATATGTAGCAATATGTAGTTATTTCTTATTAATTATTAAATTGTTAAGCTGACCTAAAACACCTTGTATCAGTCTTGACAACTTTTTGTTACTTATTCATTCATTCATTTTCTTTTCGGCTTAATCCCTTTATTAATCTGGGGTCGCCACAGCGGAATGAACCGACAACTTATCCAGCATATGTTTTACGCAGCGGATGCTCTTCCAGCTGCAACCCATCTCTGGGAAACATCCACACGCACTCATTCACACACATACATACACTACGGACAATTTAGCCTACCCAATTTACCTGTACCGCATGTCTTTGGACTGTGGGGGAAACCGGAGCACCCGGAGGAAACCCACGCCAACACGGGGAGAACATGCAAACTCCACACAGAAATGCCAACTGACCCAGCCGAGGCTCAAACCAGCGACCTTCTTGCTGTGAGGCAATTGTGCTAACTCGATGTTTTAAATCCGTTTATTCCATTGTAAGTTTGAGCTATAATTAGCCTATTTTGATTAGCTGATTTGGCTATAAAATAATAGGCAGCAGCTTTTATTTTTTACACTACATGGAAGGTAATATTGAAAGCATAATAAGGGCACTTCAAATCCCTGGTGTAACCGCTCTACCTTTTTTGAAGCTGCGTGTTTCCTCACTCACATTAAAAATGCACACAGTGTTTTTGTGCTGTTTCTTTGATATCGTTGAGTATTCAGTGCCATGGGGAGTTAAATTGTGGAGTGTACTCTTTGTTTCCAACAGGGCGATGTTTCCTTGCGAGAGATCCTGGCCGTGTGTGTGGAACGTACGTGTCCAGGTGGTACTATAGGCAACAGACCAACAAATGCATGCACTTCTGGTATGGCGGCTGTGATGGGAATGAAAACCGATTCTTGACAGAGGACGAGTGCCTTAGGGAGTGTAGCTCCACAGGTATATTCAGATTTTCTTCTGTTTTTATTGTTTATCGCTCTCTCTTTTAATGTGTAAGAGAGAGAGAGGGAGAACTGTCCATTTAAATCTTGTTTAGCTGAGAATATTGATCATATCATATCATTATAAATGCCTCTCCCTCTCTCCCTTTAAATTTAACATGAAAATGTTGTCATTGTCATATAATAAAAATTAAAATGCGCATAAAATCAGTCCAGAAAATCCAGAGAAACTGAAACATTATCAGTGATCTCTTCAATTTTAACTAATAAACTTAAATATGAGACTATAAGATATATAATTATTTATTTATTTATTATTTTTTTATTTATTATTATTATTTTGTAGATCCATTAGATGAAATTTCTTCCACAGAATCCAAAAATCTTCCTCAGGAACCCAGTGAGTAAACTACCTTTGTTTTTATTATAATTGAGTCTAGTTCATACAACTAAAAGACCTTACTAGAATGACCTTACATTTTATATGATTTTAATAAGTAAATAAATAAATGTTGTTGTTTTTTATATAAAATTATATATATATATATATATATATATATATATATATATATATATATATATTTATTTTTGTTTGTTTTTTTTATTTAAAATTTGTAACTCAAGCTTTATTTTTCTTTTCTTTTTGCTCAGACATTTGCCAGCTTGAGTCTAATGCAGGAAGTTGCAGCAACTTTACATTAAAATGGGCCTTCAACAGCCGCAGTGTTGAATGTGTCCAGTTTTGGTACGGAGGCTGTGAAGGGAACGACAACCGCTTCAACACTCAGGAGGACTGTGAGATTCGCTGTCTCGGGGCTAAAAAAGTACCTGCTAACATATCGAAGCCTTGATGTTATTTTTTTGAAGAATTCAGAATCCAATTGTTTACTCTTGGCAGCTTCTGGATTCTGGAAATGGCAGCCCCTGAAGTTTTACCAAATATTTTAATGTTTTTCAATATACAACAGGACTAAAGATACTACAGTTGATGTGAAAACTTAACTTGAACTGGTAAGACTTAATGACAAAGTTCCATTAATTAATGATAATGTATTTGCTGACATGAACAAACAATGAGCAATACATTTATTAAAGGATTTATTCATCTTTGCTAACATTAGTTAATGAAAATAAAGCCATTCATCGTTTATTCTTGTTAACTTAATAATACATTAGTAAATGGTGAGCTGTGATTTAATAAATCCTGTGCAATTATTGTTCATTCTTAATTCATGTCAGTAAATACAGTACATGAACTATCATTAACTAATGGAAGTTGATTGTAAAGTGTGACCTCTTTTTTTGTGACCGTTTTAGGGTGCAATATTATTTATGCATCATTAGCAGCACCTGAAAGACATGCAAAAATAATGATTTATTTTCAGTTACTGTCATTGGTCAGTTAAGTACATAGACCCCGCCCCAAAAACATCATTAGCGGAGACAGTGTTGCGTATTTTGATGCAGTAGTGCTGCAGGACTCTCACCTTTAGCTTTTTTTAGACTTGTGTGTTAGTTTTTTTGCATTTTCACAGTTGAATTGGTCGTGTTTTTAATACACATTGTCATCCTCATAACTGTTAATAGAACTAAAACCCCAATAAAAGAAAATGTTGTACACAGTTTCAGTTTTAGGAGTATTTTAATGCGCATTTAATGTTATCTGAAGCTTAATAAACTGAAGAACAATATCTTGTTACCCGTAGAGACCCAGTAATTGATATTGATATTATCTTTTTTTTTTTCTTTTGAAAAGTGTATATTAAAAGCTACCAGATATAAGAAACCCCAAAGCTAAATGCAAACTAGATCATCAAAATGAAAAGCATGTCATGAATTTTATAACAGCAGCATTAATATTGTTTTTGACCTCAGTTACAGTGGTACAAGCTAAATTTGTCATTAGAATGTCATTAAATATTAATGACGCTGTTAAAAATGATTTGACAGAGTAATGACACCTTTAATGAGAGACATTTAATGACAAATACAGTTTTATCCACTGAAAACGTGATCAGAGAAATATTCATGACAATTATAATGCCTCAAATCTATCATAAACATGATTGCCATATGACAAGTTATGTTGTCTTGGTAATATCAAGTTATCATGACAGACAAAAACAGGTTGTGATGTATTTGTGTCAAGTTGTCATGACAAACAATGGCATCGTTCCATTTAAAATGACATAATCGAGCAAATGACACTTAATGACTGTTGTTATAAGCATAACATCTCATTCACACTCATGTGTCATGTCGTGTTTATAAAGGTTTCATGACAGTCTTATGAACACCCCTTCAAGTGAAGTGTTAGCAAGCATTTTGTCAAAAATGTATTGTGGGAATAGTGTTTTTTTTCACCAATAGCAGAGAGTGGGAATGTAAAGGGATCATTTTAAAATGCTAGTTCATCGAAAAGTGAAGATTTGGTTACTGCAAGTGGCTCCAGTTTCTTTCTTACGTTGAACAGTAAATAAATAAATTGCCAACCATTTGACATCCATCCATAGTTGGAAACAAAGTAGTATTGAATTCAAAGGTTACAGGTTGCAACATTCTTCAAAATATATTATTTTTTGTTTAACAGGACATCCCTTGGCCTCACGGTGGCGCAGTGGGTAGCACGATCGCCTCACAGCAAGAAGGTCGCTGGTTCGAGCCTCGGCTGGTTCAGTCGGCATTTCTGTGTGGAGTTTGCATGTTCTCCCCGTGTTGGCGTGGGTTTCCTCCGGGTGCTCCGGTTTCCCCCACAAGTCCAAAGACATGCGGTATAGGTGAATTGGGTAAGCTAAATTGTCTGTAGTGTATGTGTGTGAATGAGTGTGTGTAGATGTTTCCCAGTGATGGGTTGCAGCTGGAAGAGCATCTGCTGCGTAAAACATATGCTGGATAAGTTGGCGGTTCATTCCGCTGTGGCGACCCCAGATTAATAAGGGGCCTAGGCCGAAATGAAAATGAATGAATGGACATCCCTTTAAATAGCTTTATTATAGTACGTATTGGCGGCACGGTGGTTCAGTGGTTAGCACTGTCGCCTCACAGCAAGAATATCACTAGTTCGAGTCTCGACTGGGTCAGTTGGCATTTCTGTATGGAGTTTGTTCTCCCCGTGTTGGCGTGGGTTTCCTCTGGGGGCTCCGGTTTCCCCCACAGTCCAAACACATGCGCTATAGGTGAATTGAATGAACTAAAGTGGCTGTAGTATATGAATGAGTGTGTATGGATGTTTCCCAGTACTGGGTTGCGGCTGGAAGGGCATCTGCTGTGTAAAACATATGCTGGAATGGTTGGCGGTTTATTCTGCTGTGGCGACCTTTGGAAGAGAGACTAAGCCGAAGGGAAATGAATGAATGAATAGTACATATTTATTCACTTTTATATGTTTGTTGTAGTTACAGCACAAACGACTGTTTAGTTCCATTCATCAGATTTAATGACAGGTTCAGGAAAGTGGTACAAGCACACAGTTCATTGAGAACATGATTTCAGTCCCCAAATTCCCATATTTTTTTCGACCGCCATGACAGTCAGTTTAAGTGCAATCCAGGAGGCCGATCCGAATCCTCCTTGGTTTTATTGCTGATGTGAAGCATGTTCAGCCCTTGTTTATAGAGACGAGGAGACGACTTTGGGAAAGCATGGGAAATGTCCTCAGAGAACATCATATTAGCACTGAACAGACATTTGGCAGTGCGGAGAATGCTGACAATGTCATTAATCTGTCTTAGACAACCACACAATTATTTCTCACACCATTTAAAAGGATTAAAAGCAGGATTAGCATCATAATGAGAAAACGGCTAACAGAACTGCTATAAGGGCTTTTCACACTTCTAAAATGTTCTAACGGCCTTATTTGCATATGCGTGGCATTCAAGTCGTTGATTGGAGGAACGCAGCAACACGTGATCATTTACGTAGTTGGGTTTTTATAAAGTTAGGGATTATAAAGTTAAGAATAAAACAGTCTCTTCACAACAGTTGCCACATTTCCCTCCAAAACACTGAACTGACTTTAAATACAGTCAAAGTTTTCATTACTGAACAAAACTTGCCATCATAATAACAATAAACGGTCATAATGTTTAACGTCTGTGTGAATGTACAATGTTTATTTTGCTAGCGCACATTGTTATTCTTTAGGTGAACAATTAATCCATGTGATTAATTCACTGAAAAAAAAGTTTGTTTTGGTAATCTTCAATCAAATATGAGTATTTGCTCCTGCGTTTGGAGGCAGTTATTGTGTTGATGACAGTTTGACGGTTTCAGCCACAATATTCTTAACCACGCCCCTCTTACCGTTATCGTAAGTACATCAACATACTGAAATAAGACTCAACAACACCCAGTTCACACTAGGGATGGGCGATACTGCAAAAAAAAAAAAAGTATCATATGCGTCCCAAATGGCACACTATGTACTTACACACTCAACAGCAAAGTATATGTATGTGGTGTCATCCTAAATAGAACACTGTGTTTTTACTAAGTGGAAATTCAAACCCTTTCCCAGATGACGTTTGATTGGTCCCAAATCAGTTAAATAAATGACCAAACTACCAAATAATACCTGCCATGAGTATAACCGCATTCACCATCGGGAGGCGCTATAATCACTCTCGTAGAAGAATTTTGCTTTCACAATCCAAAATAAATAAAGTAATCCAACATCAGTGCCTGAAAGCTCCACCACTTCCGCTACGTGAGCAAAGCTGTGGCCATTGAGTGCGTGAAGTGTCCAACATAACACACTTGTTTTTAATGGTTGAATAAGTGCATCATCCCGGTATTTAAAGGTGCTGTATGTAAGATTTTGACTCTTCTGAAACATAAAAATACCATAATATGTTTGCAGATATTTAGGAAACATGCTAAGTGAACATTCTGAAAAACAGTGCTGAAGTCAGTTATTCTGCTTTGAAAATGTGAGTTACATGCCAGAACGCTGTCTTTGTTTTGGTTCTTTTAACCCGCCCACTGCAAGTTTAGCCAATTATATTTCAGCACCCCGGGTTGCATTCATGGCAAACAGCGTATTTCATTTATTCAGTCAGGAAGGCTCTGAAAGCATGCGTCCGTGACCGAAATACGACCTCTGGTGGACAGTAACAGCCTCCGAAATGAGACGCAGATTCAGAGTTCCACATGAGGATATTAATTAGCAAATAATATAAATATTGCAAACGTAAGCATTAAGTGAGCAGGTTACATTGTAACCCTGTGTCCTAACAACACGCTGCGTGACGAGATTTGCAGTGATAAACAATTTGTCTGTTTGCACCAGACGCAACACGACAGAAATTTAAATAGAGCCATTCAGAAGCACAGAATAGTGCACTCACTGCACTCTAAAGAAATGGTAAGGTTTATAATCTAATTAATACATATTAAACCTCTTTAACATTATTAAATGTACATGCTCAATCACTGATATGTTGGTTTGCATTATTTCACAGTTCTAAAGTTCAATTTCAAACGGTTCTATTTATTTTCAAGATCTGAGGTGAACTCTCTGCTGCTGCTTTCATTAGTATGGCAATAAATGTCGTGTGAAATGGCATTCAAACTCACATTATTAGCATTTAACACTGAATAAAGCACATGAGGTGTACCTGAGGTGAGCATTGTCAGTTTTCTGTTGTTCAGCTGCAAGAAACAGAAGCCGTTTCTAATATATCAATTCGAGGTGTTGGTTGGAACAAAACTCCTTTTAATATGAAAAATATTCTTTCTATTGCGTGCCGTTCCTTTAGTTAGACCACAATTTAAATCAGCCTTTAGGCTCGATAGTCAGGCACGCTCCTGTTGGTCCTCAATGTGGCAACCTGCGCTTGCGTTTGTTTTGACTCAGGCATGCAATACCTAGTTCAACCACTGGGTGTCAAGCTTACATACTGCACCTTTAAAGTGCACTTACTCTTTTTAGAATAAAACGAATATTTCATTGTGAACACACTACTTGTGCACTATTCTATGCCATTTTGTAGTATAAATAGCGCAAGTATGCGATTTTGGGATGCACCTATGGATCCGATGCCAAGTAAATACAGGGCCAGTATCGCCGATACTAATACCGATACATACTTATTAAAGCAATAAAAGCACAGGAGAACAAATGTTTTAAAATGTACAAATGTAAAAACAAAATGTCACCCCTATTTCTTAGTATCTCTCATTCATTAGTCACGCGTAGATTAGCGTAGATTATAACATTTTACACTAAAGCATCGATCATCCCATTAGACTAGTATCAATCTGATACCAATACCTACTTTGGCATTGACACTATCGATATTAGGATCATTTTGCCCACCCCTAGTTCACACAGACTTTAAACTTTGCGATTCAGGGTTAATAACACAGCTTCAGGTTTTAAAACTGTGAAACATTCATTGACCCGACTTTAATAGTTAACAATAAACCAGGATGTGAAAAGCCCTTCAGAATGCTTAACGAACTCTGCCCTACTGTAGTCCCTTTTATTAAAGAAGACGTTTTATATATAAGGAAATATTTACAATGCAACTGAAGTATGATCGTAGCATTAAAACATCTTGAAGTAATGCGTCAGACATTTTCAGTAATGAAGGTGTTTGAGCTGGTTTCAATGCAGTTTTCTACCCAAAAGGAAGCTACTTTATTTATTTATTTTAAATAAGAGACATGGGAGTTTGAGGAAACTGCATCGTTGACTTATGTCGCATTATATCATGTACTGTAAAACAATATCTGTTATTTAACAGTTTCCGAATTTTGTGATTAACACGTGTTTTCTGTTTATTTACAGTTGTGAATTGCATTATGGGACCTTGATCTTTGGACAAAGTTTCTTTTATTGACATTTTAGTCGTTTGAAATAATGTATAAGAAATAATATATAGATAAATACTTTTGTAAAATGACAGAAAATGTACTGGGAGTTTGTTTTTTTACAAGGTTTTTGTACCATATTAAAACACCATCCCAGACAATATATCACTTTAAACCACATGTGTCAAATCCAGTTCCTGGAGGGCCGCAGCTCTGCACAGTTTAGTTCCAACTCTAAACACACCTGATCAAAGTAATTGAGTCCTTCAGGTGTGTTTGAAACCTACAGGTTAGTGTGTTGGAGCAGGGTTGGAACTAAACTGCAGAGCTGCGGCCCTCCAGGAACTGGAATTGACACCTGTGCTTTAAAGTATTAAAAATGACAATAAAAGTCCCTTTTTTCAAACTTTTCAAGGTTAAAAGTTGTTGGAAGAAAGCTCAATGTCCCACAATGCATTTCAAAAGCACAAATAAATAGGGGAAAAGTAAAAACATGAATCACAAAATACAGAAAGCTGCTAATTTACGAACATTTTTGTAGTATAGCTCAGATTTAACACCCAGCTCACTTATTTTAAGTCCCTGTATAACCTTTTTAAGTGCTTTTTAAATAGTGAAATATTTTAGTTAACGTCATTTATTGAGCAATTATTAACCTTGCATTAGTTAATAACAATAAAAAAAGGTTCACATTCACGTTAGTTCACAGTGCGTTAGCTAATGTTGACATATACAGCTTTTGTATTACTAAAATAAAGATATTATGATTAATAGAGATTATGATTAACCAAAAATGCTGTTGAGGTTATGACTATTCTAACCTTGTGAAATATTACCGATGTTTTGTTTAATGTAATCCATGCGATCAGCTTGGTAAAACAAAATAGTCAAAGAAATGTTTATTTACTCTAACATCATATAGCATTTGTTTTAAATCCCTTTTTTTTTTGTCTACACTCACTGGCCACTTTATTAGGTACACCTTACTAGTACCGGGTTGGACCCCCTTTTGCCTTCAGAACTGCCTTAATCCTCCGTGGCATAGATTCAACAAGGTACTGGAAATATTCCTGGAAATGAAGATTTTGATCCATATTGACATGATAGCATCACGCAGTTGCTGCAGATTTGTCGGCTGCACATCCATGATGCGAATCTCCCGTTCCACCACATCCCAAAGGTGCTCTATTGGATTGTGATCTGGTGACTGTGGAGGCCATTTGAGTACAGTGAACTCATTGTCATGTTCAAGAAACCAGTCTGAGATCATTCGCGCTTTGACATGGTGCATTATCCTGCTTGAAGTAGCCATCAGTAGATGGGGGTACACTGTGGTCATAAAGAGATGGACATGGTCAGCAACAATACTCGGGTAGGCTGTGGCATTGACACGTTGCTCAGTTGGTGCTAAACTGGTTAGTTTTTCCAATTTCTATTGTCCAATTTTGCTGAGCCTGTGAATTGTAGCCTCAGTTTCCAGTTTGCTGACAGGAGTGGCACCCGGTGTGGTCTTCTGCTGCTGTAGCCCATCAGTCTCAAGGTTGGACGTGTTGTGTGTTCTGAAATGCTCTTCTGCATACCTCGGTTGTAACGAGTGCTTATTTGAGTTACTGTTGCTTTTCTATTAGCTGGAACCAGTCTGGCCATTCTCCTCTGACCTCTGGCATCAACAAGGCATTTGTGCCCACAGAACTGCCGCTCACTGGATATTTTCTCTTTTTCAGACCATTCTCTGTAAACCCTAGAGATGGTTGTGCGTGAAAATCCCAGTAGATCAGCAGTTTCTGAAATACTCAGACCGGCCTGTCTGGCACCAACAACCATGCCACGTTCAAAGTCACTTAAATCACCTTTTTTCCCCATTCCTTTTATGTGTTTATTTGGTAGGGACAGTGAACATTAATTAGCATTGCTGCAAATCCACCAGAATAAGCCAGAAGGCTATTTTTCATTCGTTGTCTCTGGACAGATGGTAAAATTCTGATGCTCTGTTTGAACTGCAGCAGATCGTCTTGACCATGTCTATATGCCTAAATGCATTGAGTTGCTGCCATTGCTGATTGGCTGTTTAGAAATTTGCGTTAACAAGCAGTTGGATATCGTACCTAATAAAGTGGCCGGTGAGTGTAGATGCCCAAGCACATTTTTAGAGTAGCTTTATTAAATTTCAACTGTTTATATAGTATCTTTGCTAGCACTGCTGGTTTAGTGTGCTAGATTCTGTGCCTGTGAAAATAACAGCACCACAATGAGAAGCAGAAGTAAAGTTTCTCCAGTATGCTGAAACCCAAGCTGTCGGTAACATTATTCCACAGCATTCTTTCATCTCTCCGTCAAATCAGTTGAACAGTCCAAAATAAAGCGCCTCTATTCTCCGGATGAACACTTCCTTCCCTGAGCGGGAGCAAGAAGCTTGAATAAAAATGGTCGGCTTTAAAGTTTGGGAAAAGAAACTCTTGATGATGCCTTGGAGGATGCTATATTATACAGTTCGGAAAATCTTTCAACACCTCCAGAAGTTCTTTCTCATTATTTTTTTTGCTTGTTTTAAATATACACTGCACTCTATACATGATGTTTGCTGCTTGTTCAAACTACTCATTTCAATTAAGCTGAAACAACACAATTCTTGAGGGTTTTGTTGGGACAACTTAATTGTTTTAAGCTCAATCCACTTACTTTTGTAAAAACTTAATTCCTTCAGTGGCTCACTGCAGATTTACTTGACTATAAAAACCATCATTAATTGAGAATGTGCATCATGCCATTGGAAACAGCGTAAAAGAGGAAACCGGATAAAGGAGCAAAGCTCAAGACTTTTCAAGTGTAAAAGACGGGCTTTTAAATGCGGATCTTCTTGCGGACGCAACTTCTTTGTAAAGCCATAAAAAGGGTCTTCCACACCCCCACCCCCCCACACCGTGCATTTCTCCACAGATTTGCTCTTATCTCCAGACTCCTGGAGCAGGTTTCAGACTCTCGCAGGATTATTCCGGCTTGCTTCAGGAAAAGTCCAGAATTCCTGCTTGTTGTTTTTGCACATTCGGCCGGTGTGGTAAACGCAAATTCACACTTTGATAAAGTTGACAGATGGCGTTCGGTTGTTGTTGTTGTTGTTGTTGGAGGTCTGTGGAGAGTGAAAGCAGATGTGTATATAACGTTAGCCAAAGGCTCGAGGGCGGCTTAATGAGCTGCAAAGAGCTGAGGAATGAAAAATGAAAGATGCAAACGACATACAGCTGAAGTCAAAATGATTTGTGACTCTCCTGTGACTTTTCCACATATTTCCCAAACGATGTTTAACAGAGCAAGGAATTTTTCACAGTATTTCCTATAATATTTTTTCTTCTGGAGAAAGTCTTATTGGTTTTATTTCGGCTTGAATAAAACCAGTTTTTAATTTTTTTAAACCATTTTATATACAATGACTTGCCTAATTAACCTAGTTAAGCCTTTAAATGTCTCTTTAAGCTGAATACTAGTGTCTTGAAAAAATATCTAGTCAAATATAATGTGCTGTCATCATGGCAAAGATAAAAGAAATCGGTTATTAGAAATGAGTTATTCAAACTATTATGTATTATTGTGCTGAAAAAAACCTTCCTTTTAAACAGAAGTAAATATACCGGGGGCCTAATCATCATTGCTGTATATAGTGATGTGAAATGAAGTGTGATGTCAGTAGAGTTTTGGGTCTGGTCGGTTCACCTGTGTGTAGTGTGGTCTGGACGGTCTCAGACTGCTGGTTATACCTTACTGTGCAGCAGGCCTCCTGACGTGTGCTCCGGAGTGCTGCATTCAGACGAGTTTTTGGCTTTATCCTTGTTATTGTTCGGCTCGTTGTCTTTAATGATGTCATACTGACGGCAGAACAGTGCGATCACACCTTAAACACAACACAAACACAAACACTGTAGATTCAGTCCAAGTTCAATGTATTTGCAGTGGTGTTCATAACTGCACCACGTGCTTGGAGACCTATTTATTCATTTATTTATTTATTTATTTTTAAGTACTTCTATTATGCAAAATCAACTTTTGGAAGCTGTTTGGACAGAAATGTGTATCCACAGTCATATTGGAGTGATATAAACACAACGCGTCTCTTTTTAAAAATTAGCTAATGTTAAAATAGGATCCAAATCCCAGCTATTTTGAGGCCCAACATGACATGTACCGGGTACCGATGTTGATTGACAGGTGCGTATTAATATGCTCAGTATTAATGCGTATAATCATGTATCAAGACAGGCTTTGCAAAGAAACTCGGATTAAAAGATCTGTTTCAACTCTCTGTGATCCAGTACGTGTGTACAGTAAGGGCCTGTCCCAATTCTCTTTAGCTTGATGGCGTAGGGCTAAGGGGAACAGCGAAATAGCCCCTGCAATGGAGATTTTTCAGGACCACACTCAAAACCAAGGGGTAAGAAAATTTCCCAGAATACAGCATCTACAACGGCAGCATGGCTCCACACGGAAGTCAGGAGATGCACAAATTTGTATTTTTTTTTTGTCATTACTATGAATTTTTACAACAAACAAGCATATGTTTTAATACATTCATAACTGCGTTCGTGTCTTACCGTCATGCTTTAAAAAAAACAATAGAATCTATAATCCCTAATAATAACTCCTGTATAATAGTCCCTCAACATACTGTCACTCGATGACATTCGATTACCCTGTCAGAAAAGTGGCTGGGAATGAGCTTTTTACAGTGTCTGGGATAATGTTAATGTTGTTTTCGTGTTTTTACATAGGTGAATATGGCCACGGTGTAAATGCACAGCAATATAATGTGGCTATAAGCTCATAACTGTACTATGATAACATGATATATGGCTTTAGTGATTTCCTGAAGATCAATACCAAAACTGGAATAACTACAGCAGCAAGAGATCGCGATGACATATGATGACGTGTGCAGGTGTTGTAGTGCTGTCCTATTTTTTTAGGGGTACATTTTGAAGCCCTTCCCCTTCACACTCTGTTTCAAGGGCCAAGGGGAAGGGGTACAAAAATAGAATTGGGATTGGCCTAAATCGTACACTTTGAATTTTTTATAGCATTTTAAACTTTACTTTTTGAGCTACGTAATTCATAACCGCTGCCTAGTGTACAGAACTATAAACGAGAATGCTTCAATCACACAACAGGAGTCCTGGTTTGTGGATGTTAAATCAGGTTTATTTTGTACAGTAACTTGGCTATAATGGATCTCAATACGACAGCATATTTACCCATTTGGTGGTAATCCAGTCACATTTTCCATGAGGAGATGAGCAAAAACTGTACAATGTGTTAAACGCCTAGGCATGTTTGTTTGTTTGTGTGTTGTGTGTGTGCGCACAGTGAATGTTGTAACGCCATTTATGTGTGGCCCATTCATTTTACTGTGGTATTTGTGACTGTGGGACACTTTGGACAAAATGACTAAATGTAAATGTGATGCCTAATAATAAGCTGTAAGTAGCTGTAATCTGATTACAAGCAGGATTCAGCTGATGTGGTTTAATGTGCTTGAATGCTCACCTGCCCACATGATGAGGACCACCACAATGATGATGAACTCTCCGGCCCTGAGCTGAGCGTTTGGCCCGACCTCCTCCATCGTCACCTCGTCTGTCAGAGATACCGACACTTTATTACAGGTATATGTTACACACTGAATACTGACTTGAAGTACATTTATAGGGATTTATGCATTATCTGAAAGCTGAATGAATAAATTTTTAATTAATGTATGGTTTGTTAGGGTGGGCTATATTTGATCTAACTATTGAAAATCTGGAATCTGATGATAAAAAAGTGCTTTAATGATGTTCAAATTAAGTTCTTAGCAATGCATGTTACTAAT
>CAIGQW010003411.1:1047109-1057473 GCA_903798125.1 Danio choprae | reverse complement strand
TGTGTGTGTGTGTGTGTGTGTGTGTGTTTAGAAGTGCTACAATTTGCTGTGTTTTGTACTGTAAAATGGTGCAAATTTCACTTAGAAATTGCTTGCGAAACTAAAAGGAAACTGCAAATACTCATGGGTAGGGTTACATAATTTATTGCAAAAGTATCGTTATCGCAATACTAGTGTATGCAATATACATAACGCAGACGTGTGATAAATTACATTTATTTTATGCGATGGTTGTTTATCTAAATTTAACCAATCAGATGGGGCTGTACTATCTATATCCCCGCCTTTCCAGTAGTTGCCGTTCCGCTATTGGCTGGAGCGGCCCAAAGCTGAACCCAGAGCTGAAAATAAATATTTAATATGACAACAGCCAATCAGAGTCAGAATATCTGCTGAGGTTTTCACTCATTCGTACTGTTTTAAAGACTAAATGTTTGGCTCAATTATGTTTGAATGAATTGGATAAGAAATATATCTTGCACATGTTTATTTTACTATCATTAATCAAATAAATGTTTTATAAACATAGCTGAAAAAATTGCATTTTTTAATCCCTGTGTGGCCTCATGGTGGTGCAGTGGGTAGCACGTTCGCCTCACAGCAAGAAGGTCGCTGGTTCGAGCCTCGGCTCAGTTGGCGTTTCTGTGTGGAGTTTGCATGTTCTCCCCGTGTTGGCGTGGGTTTCCTCCGGGTGCTCCGGTTTCCCCCACAAGTCCAAAGACATGCGATATAGGTGAATTGTGTAAGCTAAATTGTCCGTAGTGTATGTGTGTGAATGAGAGTGTGTGGATGTTTCCCAGTGATGGGTTGCAGCTGGAAGGGCATCCGCTGCGTAAAACATATGCTGGATAAGTTGGCGGTTCATTCCGCTGTGGTGACCCCAGATTAATAAAGGGACTAAGCCGAAATGAAAATGAATGAATAATCCCTGTGTCAGATTTTGTGTTAGGTTTATGTGTAGTATATGTGTAGTAGACAAAAAAAAGATTTCCCAAAAAAATCATGTATCTGTCCCGAACCGTCACGGTACGAAGCTCACGGTTCGGTTCATGCACTCTCAAGATAAATACAGTGAGTCCAGATGTGCAATCACTGGATTAAACTGAAGACACCTGTAGGGATGGATTTTACTCAGACTTAAATGCTCCCTGTGATAAAACAACAAGTACTCTGGAATCTGAAGAAAAAGGCCCAGGATAGACTTTGACACATTCTTGCCCTCTTCCTCAAACTTTCCTTCCCCCCTTTGGTATTGATAAATACTCAGGTGTGACTGGTAACGTGATTTTGTCCACTATCTTTAATCAATTTTGATTAAATCCCAACAGATGAGTAAATCTTTAAGTCACGGGTTAACTTTAACAAAATAAACATCCATTGCTCTCATAGGGTATTTATAGAGAAGGAAGAAACGTCTCGGGGTCGCAAGTCTGTATCCAGACCTTAAGATCAAGCTTAACACTATGTATAATTTGGACTTCCATCTATACTCTTAGATTTATCTTTGATTAATTGATGTTGTGCATTTACTTCTGAATTGGCTTTTATTGTTTGATTCTGTAATTGGCATCATACACTTTCATCTGGAAAATAAATGTTAACCTTTTTGATTAATTCTGGAGTCAAATTCATTGTATCCAGCATATTCAGAATCAGAATCAGACTATTAATGCATAGTCTGCGCTACCGCTATATTGTGACATGATTTTATGGATTTTTAAGGCGCATTTGACTGTACGGAGCAGGAGGCACAGCAGCATGAAGACCTTTTAATAATTTAATCACTGATATTAGCAAGTTTTATGGAAATGACTAAATTAACTACTCTTTTAGTACGAGTGAGGAGGCGGCAACCAGACTAATTGGGTATTAGTTAACCCTGCATCCTCTGACTAACTTCAGAGTGTCGAGATAATGTCTGTGAGAAGAAACGCAATCCCGGTGTGTTGAACTCTAAGCAGCGTTTGGTCCCTAATGAACATATAGTTAAGAATATCAGACACAAGAATATATCAAAATCTAAATTATATCACAACTATTTCCCAGTGATGTGTTGCGGCTGGAAGGGCATCCGCTGCGTAAAATATATGCTGGATAAGTTGGCGGTTCATTCCGCTGTGGCGACCCCAGATTAATAAAGGGACTAAGCCGAAAAGAAAATGAATGAATGAATATCACAACTAATAATGTGATCGGTAAACGGTAGAAGTGGAATAATCAAAATTGGAGTCTGATTGAACTCGGAGCTGGAAACAAGTTTAAATAAATTCTAACAACTTACCAAATTATTTTCAGAAGCGCTAGAAAAGGCTTTCACGCATTTAACCTTCGACCATTCGTTGGATTTCGTCGTTGAGCCGCAGTGCAACAACTGAGGAAGCATTCACAAAGAATGTGTATTTGTGCCTGAAACGCAGCCCTCAGGAGTGGTTCCGCCATGTTGCTGTTGTTGGCCAACTTGCTACCATAAACAGAAGCGTAATCTTTAAAAGTTTAACACACCGTTTCCTAATCAGAAAGTTTTATTTTTCATTATTGGGTTTATTTTGTACTTCTGCATCACAAGAAGCTCCCTCGTTCTGTAGCTGACTGTTACACAACACTTCTGCCTGTTCAAAATAAACTGAAAAAGCAAGTACTGTAGATTTGTTGCTTATTCCTGTTGTACCGTACACATACCAAACCGTTAAACCCAAGACCAAGGTACGTACCAAACCGTGACTTCAATGTACTGTTACACCCCTAGTATATATGCTGCCATACATTATTCAATCATTCATTCGGCTTAGTCCCTTTATTCATCAGGGGTCGCCACAGCGGAATGAACAGTCAACTTATCCAGCATATGTTTTACACAGCGAATGCCCTTCCAGCTGCAACCCAGTACTAGGAAACACCCATACACTCTCATTCACACACATACACTACGGACAATTTAGCTTACCCAACTCACCTATACCGAATGTCTTTGGACTGTAGGGGAAACCGGAACACCCGGAAGAAACCCACCCCAACATGGGTGGAACTCCACACAGAAATGCCAACTGACCCAGCCAGGACTCGAACTTGTGACCTTCTTGCTGTGAGGCGACAGTGGTAACCACTGAGCCACCGTGCCACCCCTATACATTATTTAATATATAATTAAATCTTCTTTTAAGATTTAAGCAGATACTAACAAAGTTATAAAAGTGTGGAATGAGTAAATATTCAGTTTGAGTGAACTATTACTCAAAGTATGTCCAAGATTGAAACACTGATGTAATTGTGCAGCCTACTAAGATACCTTCTTAGGGCCAAATTGTAAGGCAACTGTTGCAAACATTGAATCACAGCAGTAAATGAGCCTAAAAAAGGAAATTACTCACATTTGCAGGACAAATCTAGTGCCTTTGAGTGTTCTAAACATAGACATGTTTATGTAGGTGCCACATTTGACCACTACAGATACGTCACCTTATCCATCTTAAAGAAACTATAAACACCACTAGTTCTTACAGTGTGCATGAGGCTTACGATGAGACTAATGCATTCAGAGAGAATTCCCTCAACAGTTGTGCCACTTTCTCTTGTGCCATGATTCTTCTGGAAGTGTGAAAAATGGCCGTGGAGATGAGCGTTTATGCTAATGCCGGCCGTGGAGAAATGCTTGCATGAATCTTCTGAATTGTGCTCTGACACGTTTAGATAAGTGCGCATAACATCGAGCCTCTGTAGAGCATATTTAAGGCGTAATCTTTTAACTCCTTCAGATGCTTACAGTAAATAGTCTTCTCTGTAAACTGTAGAAAGGCATTCCAGGAGCAATAACATTCACATGCTGTTGAATTATACATGAAGCAGCCCACAGATGTAGATGTAGAAGACGAGCTGAAATGCACAACACGTATACACACGCTGGTTACTCTGTTTACTTCACTACTGTATTTAACTGTCAGACACTGGCTTGGAAATCAATTCAGTGTAAATTTATCTGTTGAAGAATGTCTGCGTTTCATTCATTATTAAATATCGTTTAGCAGTATAATTATTTAAATTTAAATTGATTTTTAAATAGTGGGCGACACGGTGTTGGCACTGTCGCCTCACAGCAAGAAGGTCGCTGGTTCGAGTCTCTGCTGGCTCAGTTGGCATTTCTGTGTGGAGTTTGCATGTTCTCCCCATGTTGGCGTGGGTTTCCTCCAGGTGCTCTGGTTTCCCCCGCAGTCTAAAGACATGCCCTATAGGTGAATTGAATAAACTAAATTGGCCGTAGTGTATGAGTGTGAATGTGTATGGATGTTTCCCTATACTGGGTTGCAGCTGGAAGGGAATTCGCTGCGTAAATCATATGCTTTATAAGTTGGTGGTTCATTCCGCTGTGGCGACCACTGATGAATAAAGGAACTAAGCCGAGGGAAAATTGATGAATGAATTAATGAATGATTTTTAAATAACTCTCATCTACACTACTTTAAAAAAGTCTTGTAGTCGATCCCAGTTGTAAGAGCAACAAATAATAATTTGACTTCTAGTTGATCATTTGGAAAAGTGGCAGAAGGTAGATTTTTCCGCTGAATCATCTGTTGAACTGCATCCCAATCATCACAAATACTGCAGAAGACCTATTGGAACCCGCATGGACCCAAGATTCTCACAGAAATCAGTCAAGTTTGGGTGAAGGAAAAATCATGGTTTGGGGTTACATTCAGTATGGGGGCGTGCAAGAGATCTGCAGAGTGGATGGCAACATGGACAGCCTGAGGTATTAAGACATTGCTGCTGCCCATTACATTACAAACCACAGGAGAGGGTAAATTCTTCAGCAGGATAGCACTCCTTCTCATACTTCAGCCTCCACATCAAAGTTCCTGAAAGCAAAGAAGGTCAAGGTGCTCCAGGATTGGCCAGCCCAGTTACCAGACATGAACATTATTGAGCATGTCTGGGGTAAGATAAAGGAGGCATTGAAGATGAATCCAAAGAATCTTGATGAACTCTGGGAGTCCTGCAAGAACCATTCCAGATGACTTTATTAATAGATTATTTGAGTCATTGCAGAGATGTATGGATGCAGTCCTCCAAGCTCATGGGAGTCATACACAATATTCATTCTTTTTCCACGACACCATGACTTTATATTTTATACTGTACATTATTTTGTACTTTTGTCTAAGCAAAGTCAGACTGTCCTAATTAAATAATTCAAAATAAAGGCATGATCATATTTTATTTTGGTAAAATAAGCGTAATCTACAGCCCTTTGCCTTTCATATAAGCCACTGCTGATACCAAATGATCAACTAGAAGTCAAGTTATTATTTGTTGTTCCTCAAACTTGAATAGGCGACAAGACTTGTCAGGTAGTGTATGTATACATACAGCATTTGATTTGTATATACTCTCAAAAAAATGCTGGGTTGATTTAACCCAATGCTGGGTCAAATGTGGACAAACCCAATAGTGATTTTTAATATTAAATTTAATTTACATTTTCAACCCATCTGTTGGGTTTGTCCATATTTGACCCAACATTGGGTTAAAACAACCCAGCTTTTTTTAGAGTGAATATACAAATCAAATGCTGTATGTACGATGTAAAATGTGTGTATATATAATGAAAAAAATATTATTTGACTGTACAGTACATGTTTTTATTTTTATAATGTTTAGGTTATGAAAATATGCAATATATTTTATATTGACCTTTTGTCATTTTCTGCATCTGACTGCCCTAAATGAGTATATATATATTTTATAAAGGACACCAACAAATGGCAAATCCTAAGAACCAATAAATAACTTTGAAGTGGTCTCTTCATTTGCTTAATTCCTGGTCAGTACCTGGATGGGAGACAACATGGGAAAACTAGGTTGCTGTTGGAAGTGGTGTTTGTGAGGCCAGCAGGGGGCACTCAGCCTGCGGTCTGTGTGAGTCCTAATGCCCCAGTATAGTGAAGGGGACGCCATACTGTCAGTGAGTGTCGTCTTTTGGATAAGACGTTAAACCGAGGTCCTGACTCTTTGTGGTCATTAAAAATCCCATGGCACTTCTCGTAAAGAGTAGGGGTGTAACCCCGGTGTCCCGGCCAAATGCCCTTCATCGGCCCTTACCCATCATGGCTTCTCAATCATCCCCATCCACCGAATTGGCTCTATCACTGTCTCTCCACTCCACCAATAGCTGGTGTGTGGTGAGCGCACTGGCTGCCGTCGCATCATCCAAGTAGATGCTGCACACTGGTGGTGGTGTGGACAGACCCCCCCCACCCCTCAGCCCCTCATGATTGTGAAGTGCTTTGAGTGTATGGCCATACACAATAAATGCGTTATATAAATACACATTACATTACATTAATTTCTTCTAGATTTATATTATGCTCTGATCAATCTCAGATTAAGTTTATCTCCATATAAAATCAATAATTAATTCATTTTCCTCCTGCTTAGTCCTCTACTTATCAGGGGTCGCCACAGCAGACTGAACCACCAACAATTCCAGCATATGTTTTACGAAGCAGATGCCCTTCCAGCTGCAAGCCAGTACTGGGAAACATCCATAAACTCTCACATTCACACGCACTCATACACTACGGCCAATTTTGCTTACCAAATTCACCTATAGTGCATGTCTTTGGACTGTGGGGGAAACCGGAGCACCCAGAGAAAACCCACACCAACACAGGGAGAACATGCAAACTCCACACAGAAATGCCAATTGGCCCATCTGGGACTCAAACCAGCGACCTTCTTGCTGTGAGCTCACAGTGCTAACCACTGAGCCACCGTGCCGCCCTAATACAAAATCAATTGAGCCTGAAAATCTCAACCCAGTCTAAAAAAAAAGTCAACTCAATATATGATGACCAATATACCGGTCTCATTTAGGCTTTTAATGTTAACAACATTTTTAATCATGTCAGAACCAGTGAGATTCATTCTGAGTGAGTCAAAGAGTAAAGGTCATATATTTTGGTTCATTTGAACAAAACAGATTTATTAAACAGATATATTTATTAAAATAATATTTTACTCACAGAACATCTTTTGAAATGGAAAGATAATACATTTAAATTCATGCAAAATATTGAAAAAAAAAACTACAAAATTTAAAAAAAAAAAGAATTTTTTAATTAGTTTCTTAAATTTTGCTCTTCACATTTTTTATTTAATATTTTTCCCTAACATATAAATTCGGGTGTACTAATTTTGGACCGTTATCATAAGTTATTTTGTTAGATTAGCTCCAGATTTTGCTTCAGTACTGACTAATCTAATGTATATGCACAAATACAATTGTCATGATCACCAGCGATCTAATCCTTGCAGATCGCTGGAGAACTGTCACTGAATTGGACTACAAATACCACCATGCACCTCACACACCAGTTCCTGATTCCTTCTGTTTACACACACACACACACACACACACACACACACACACAGCTGGTAGCTCATCATGGACTGATCTTTTGCTTGTTTACCGTTTTTGATTCTTTGCTGTCTAGCCTGACCATTTGCCCATTTTTGATTACGTATATTGGATTACCTTTATGCTTC
This sequence comes from Danio choprae, assembly GCA_903798125.1. NCBI lineage: Eukaryota > Metazoa > Chordata > Actinopteri > Cypriniformes > Danionidae > Danio > Danio choprae. The sequence continues at coordinate 1,049,934 of CAIGQW010003411.1, read as the reverse complement.
TGTTTGCTCCGGTTTTTGACCATTGTCTGTACAACTCTCTTAAATAAGCTGCACGTGGATCCGCACATCCGTTGTCCAGCATCCTATATTACAATAACATTGTAAAGCTTCCTATAGAAAATATTGATTTAAATGAGAGATCTGTGAAGGGTGTACTCGTATATGTTGAGCACCGTATATGCAAATAAATCCTAAAATAAATCTGTCATATTTACACTTTAACAGATAAACCATGAGCCAGTGAGTGTATATATGTGTTTGGTATGGGGAAAAGGGATGTGTGCTTAACGCAAGAAATACACAAATGAAAATCTCCATAGGTTTGTGCTTGGTTGCTGTGGAAACGTGGAGTAAATGAGTGGGAAAATGTCTGGAAGGAAAAGAGGTGAAAGTGTGCTGGTCCAAATCCAGATTCACAGTGAGTAAACAACCCACATACTGTAAATATTGACTTCTTTTCTGTCTGTATGGAACGCTGTGATGTGAAAGTATGTTGCATAAGCCATATGGACTATATTTATAGGTTTTGTGCACTCTAAAAAATGCTATATGGTCAAAAAAGTCGCTGGTTTGAGTCCCGGCTGGGCCAGTAGGCATTTCTGTGGAGATTTTGCATGTTCTCCCCGTGTTGTTTCCTCTGGGTGCTCCAGTTTCCCCCACAGTCCAAAGACATGCGCTATAGGTGAATTGAATAAACTAGATTAGCTGTAGTGTATGTGTGTGAATGAGTGTGTATGGATGTTTCCCAGTACTGGGTTGCAGCTGGAAGGACATGCGCTGTGTAAAACATATGCTGAAAGTTGCCGGTTCATTCCGCTGTGGCGACCCCTGATTAATAAAGGGACTAAGCCGAGGGAAAATGAATGAATTTTAACCCAATGTTGGGTCAAATATGTACATCCACAAACCCAATCAATGGGGTAAAAAGTGTCATTTTAATTAAACTGAAAAACTTAGACATACAGTTGAATTTGTCCATATTTGACCCAACAATACAGTAGAATTTGTCCATATTTGACCCAACAATAGGTTAAAACAACCCAGCATTTTTTAGAGTGTAGTCTTTAGTTTATGGTCTGTAGATATTCATAAACCATCCCCAACAAACCCAGAACAAAAACTGCCTATATGTAAAATCTTTTAATAATAAAATATATTGATTATATTTATAATTAAAAGAATACAGATAAAATAATGATAGAAAAACAGACAGTAAACAATAATAGTCGACATAAAGTATTGCATGCTACATTCAGGCATAATGCAGTGTTAATTTACAATGGTAAACTACACAGATATGCATAAAAAGTGAGGACAGGCTAAAATGAAATTCCAATACTATCCAAGAAGTACATTTATAGTCGAGAAATATAATAATTTTCCCATATAGAAATCTGATATATGCCAATATATGCAAATTACATACTGTATATGAGATACAAGGTGCATTTCACTAACAGTATATATATACAAATCTCATATATGCAACATATTTCAATATATAGGAAAAATGACCTTTTTTTTTTCAACCATTGGAACTGAAAATATGTGCATACCTTTAATATATAATACATACCTTTTTTTTTATATGTCCCTACATTGCCATATATCACGTTTCATATGGGTTTATAGCTTGCTCATCATGCATTTACAGTATATAATGTATTTACTATTTATCATTTAGTGTGTGTGTGTGTATATATATATATATATATATATATATATATATATATATATATATATTAGGGCTGCACAATATCGTTTCAGCATCGATATCGCAATCTGCACATCCACAATAGTCACATCGCAGGATCTGCAATGTTGAGTCAGTATTATAGTCAGTCAGCACAACAGTTCAGAACCCGAGATTTGTAGCATCACTACAGAGTTAACCACAATAGTGAAATGTAATCATTTATTGTGCCTTTAAGGCCTATGACTGAGTAATTCAAGTATGTGTAAAGCATTCAGTCTTTAGTAACTTGTATTTGATTTGACATTTGATTATTCAAATTCTGTTCCTGAATATTGCTGTATTTGCCAGAAAACCATAAAGCACTGTTTTTTCTCTTTTTGCTCTTGGGGCAGCACAGTGGCTAGCACAATCACCTCACAGCAAGAAGGTCGCTGGTTCGAGCCCCGGCTGGGTTAGTTGGCGTTTCTGTGTGGAGTTTGCATGTTCTCCCCGTGTTGGCGTGGGTTTCCTCTGGGTGCTCCGGTTTCCCCCACAAGTCCAAACACATGCGCTATAGGTGAATTGGGTAAGCTAAATTGTCCGTAGTGTATGTGTGTGAATGAGTGTGTATGGATGTTTCCCAGTGATGGGTTGCAGCTGGAAGTGCATCCGCTGTGTAAAACATATGCTGGATTAGTTGGCGGTTCATTCCGCTGTGGCGACCCCAGATTAATAAAGGGACTAAGCCAAAATGAATGAATGAATGAACAGTCTTATTTAAAAAAGCATTTTTTTTGCAGTGAAGTCAATTTTACATGACCGCCACACTTAACTAAACTAAAACAGCACACTGTCCATCTGAACATCGAACCCTGCTTCATTTCCATTCCACACCATCACCTCCAACCATCGCTCATATGAATTAAAGCAATCATTTATTTCAGTTCACTGCACAAAATGCTTTACTTACTCAGATTTTTTGTCTTGTTTCTAGTCCAAATATCTTAATCATTTTCAGGACAAGTAAACATTTCTGTCTTTTTTCAGAATTAAACAAAACAAGTCAAAAGTAAGTGAACTTCGAGTATCTGCTTAAAACAAACGTAATAATCTGCCAGTGGTGTAGGTAATATAATGTTAAAACAAGTTC
>CAIGQW010003411.1:1002178-1023785 GCA_903798125.1 Danio choprae | reverse complement strand
ATTTATTTATTTATTTATTTATTTAAACAACACTAACAGCCAGCAGGATAGATAGATAGACAGACAGATAGACAGACAGACAGACAGACCGACCATGTGCAGTGTTTTATTTTTTGCTATTGCCGTCCCCTGCAGGCCTTGAGTGTAATGACGGTGTTTTTCGCGTTTCATCACAAAATCTTGTCCCTCTGCGTCTACCTTACTTTATATATTTACGTAAACATATTTTAATTTAACCAATTAAGCCACGTTATCAGATTTTACCGTAATATATTGGTTTACATAGCTGTCAGGGTCATTAATAAATGGTCGTCATGTTGTTTAACGCGGTGTTCATGCATATTATTTTGACGCGCTTGCGAGGTCAGAGTTCAGGCCACACTGATGTCGTCATGCGCTGAAGATGGCAGACGGGTGAGTTTACAGCACACAAATGCTCATTTTATCTTTTTAATGCGCGACAAAAATGTTATGTTCCCATTCAGGAGTAATATTTGCACGCTACCGAATGTATATCTGCGTTAAATAGATGTTTAAAATGCTTTTAAATGATGCGTTTTAATGGCGGATGTGAAGGCGGAAGTCCGACGGGTTTGTTTACAAAAATATCACAGAGTCATGAACAAAAATACACATCAAAGTCAACGCTGAAAATCATCATATTCATATAAAACCATCATACATAGACGTAAAACAGACGTAGATCACGTATATTGCCGTAAAATTATGAAATATGATGCTGAAGTAGTGAAATGATTGTCACATTGTTCTAGACTGTGTCAGAGCTAATTGAGGTAAATTTAGTTTTATATTCGCTCATTCGGACATTCTCATTAATAATATAGTTTCAGAAAAGTGTTATTTGCAAGTTCTGAATAGCGAAATGATATTAGCAGCCAATGAATATCAAAGTACAACATTGTTCACAGTCAATTAAATAGCGCTAATGTTGTTTTCAAGTCATACTTACAGGTGATTTCAGACCCAGTATTCAAAGTAGCATGGTAAACAAAGTTGTCACTGTTCAAACATGAACGAATGTGCGAATATAAAACCAACTTTACCTCAATGTGTCTGTCTGTCTGTCTGTCTGTCTGTCTGTCTGTCTGTCTGTCTGTCTGTCTGTGTGTGTGTGTCAGAGCTGGAACGATGTACCCAATATGAAGAAACATTTAATTATTTATTTTGAGAGTGTACTTACTGCAAATTCAGTTCAAGTTTATTTGTATAACGTTAGCGCTTTATTTTATTTATTTATTTTTTAGTTTATTAATTATTGTTTTTAAGCAGCTTTACAAAAGGTGCACATTACTGCATTACAATCAGAAAAGATATTAGTTACCATAACATTATTAGTTGCTAATTGCTTTAACTAATTGACTAGTAACTAATAGCTTTTAACAGGTAAAGTTTGTTTATATATATATATATATATATGCGCACAGTTAACCTGCAGTTATATAGTACTGCAAAGTGTTTTAGGTTGACTTTTCCCAATCTTATTAAAACAATTCTTATTGCCAAACTTTTGTATATCCTCCAAAAATGTTATTCTTTGGTTACTCTCTGAACCTAGACCCCTCTTATTGTAAATTTAATATTAGTTTATTGCTTTTTTCGGCTACATTTTACATCCATAAATGTACATTTTCAAAGAAACCCTCTTACTTTTTTATTTGAGCCAAGATTTTGATTTATATGTGAACTTAAAAGTCTCTAGTAATCATATTGCATGTAAAACTCTTTCTAAATCTTTTAAACTTGTATGATTTGCTGTCATTTAAGTTATGTAACCCTCTTTGTCTCTTTGTTCATTTTGTGTCTTGTTCTTTCTTGCATAATAATAAAAAAGAAGCTGGAACGATCAAACTTTTTATTGTAGAAACCTTGCATTTTATTAACAACCGATTAGCTTATCTGAATTATTTCTTTGGGTACTATTTTAAAATAGATTTGAAATATGTAATTCAAACTAAATTGTTTAATCGTTTGATGTTTTTCTTTGTTTTGTTGTAAGAATTATAATCACATTGGTGGTTATTATTTGGGTAAAGTTGCTTATATTCAGACTTTCACCTTCTTAATATAATTTCAGAAAAGTATTGTTTGCAAATTCTAAATAGGGGAAATCATATTAGCAGCCAATGACTATCAAAGTACAACATTGTTGACAGTCAATTAAATAGCGCTAATGTTGTTTTGAAATCATACTTTGAAATCATCATGTGATTTCAGACTGAATATTCAAAGTAGCATGGTAAAACAATATCGGGACCTTCCGCAGGTATAAGCATGTTTATCAGCTTTTTTATAAATGGCAAATTATAATTACAAATATAATGTGTTGTCCTTATAACAGTACTTCGTGATAATTATTCTGTATTATCTTTTATAAATTCGGCTTAACTGTTTTATTGAATGCGAAAGTTCGAATGTGCGAGTATAAAAATGTGGTATACCCATTGTGGTAATTAAGGTCCAGTTTTGGTCTCTGTATCCAAATCAATTTGCAATAGTTATTTATAATAGATTTATAAAAGATAACTACATAGAATGCAAATAAAAGTACAAAGTGTTTGCTTTAATGTTTCGAATAGCTTCTGCGAAAATGAAATGCCCAAAATGCGGATAAAATAATGTACCATCGTCATTCAGCAAAAAAGACATGTTTGCTAGCTTGTCCTAATTAAAATATACAAAACACTAACCTTAAATAGAAATGTGTTTGTATTTAATTCTATGTTAAATTACAAAATGTATTTGCTGACAACCTGGTAGTTTGTGAGACGGTGACAAAGATTTAAATGTAATATGAATGAGTTTTTCGGGGCTACATTGGGATGAGTCTTTAATATCATCAAACGATTATGCCTAACCATTTGTTGTTGTTGCTATATATAGACTTTGGTTAAATATTATTTTAGCGTAAATCAGGGTATTATTTTTTTATGCTTTAAATCTCTGAATCATATTCATTTTTGAAAGTGACAGCGTTCAGAAGATACTGCACAATATGAATTACCTACATGTGTAATATCTGTTGATTTATGAATGCTTTGATTGGTGTGTTGATCACAGGGAAGGAGGATGGTGGGGAGGCTGGCTGACACAGAGCTTCCAGAGCGTCAAAGACAAAGTGAGACTAAAAAACAAGGGTCTTTACCATTAGAATAATTGTGAAAATTCTAGGATGTTTTTAAGCTTTGAGTTTTAAGAAGAGCAATAACTGATCTATCTATTGTAGTTATGCAATATTTGAGCATACGTTTTGAATGGGGTTGGGGGGATATTACATATCAACAGTGTATTAAATTAGTGATTTAGTTAAAGTTAATCATTCTCTTTTTAGTAGTCAAGTATTCATGTATATCGACTAGGGCTGCACAATATATCGTTTCAGCATCGATATCACAATGCGTCTCTGCAATAGTCACATCGCAAGATATGCATTGTAGATTTGAGATTGAAGTTGATAAACAATTGAGAATACATAAGATCTGGGGAGTCATTGCTAAGTATAACTATAACAAAGTCAAACTTTATCATTTGCATGTGTTTTAAAGGTATTTCAAGAGAGTGTAAAGCATTCGGGCACAATAACGTACAACATTTGTAACGTTAATGAAGAACAATTTTACTGAATTATTAATATAATGAAGACTATACAGTTTTATTTTGCATTTAATTATTCAGTTTCTGTACCTGAATACTGTTAGACTCTCTGGAAAATCATTAAGCACTGTTTGTTTTTACTTGTATTGTTTTGTTTTTTTGCTGTATTGTAATTATTCTTGCTTGCAGTTAGTTTATTATTATTTTATACGTGATTCACACCCTTATAAAATCACTTCAATCAATCTAAATTAATGATTCCCCCCCAAATAGAGCTTTTTAAGCCATCTGGTGAAATTGTATTCACACCACAATATATGTTGCAGAAAAACAAAATATCGCAATGCCCGATTTTTCCAATGTCGTGCAGCCCTAATATTGACTATTTACTGAACACATAAAGTGCATGACTTTTTTAAACTTTATAACCTTTTATTTGTTTCAATGTAAAACTATTGTTAACTATAGGCTTAGATGTAAATGAATTCTAGATTTAGCACGGAACCAGATTTTAGACACTTTGAGTCTTAAGTAGTACGTTTGATACTTAATGCAGTCTTATTCATAAAATTGATTTAATATCTCCCTTAACTTCAATTGTATGTTGTTTTTTACTTTATAGCTATAATATATATATATATGTTATACTATAATTAATTAATTACTATAATTATATATATATTTCTTTTTGAGTATACATAGCAACAGTGAATTAAATTAGTGATTTAGTCTATCATTGTCTTTTTAGTTGTCAAGTATTCATGTATATCGACTATTGACTGGACACAAAGTGTATGAAGTCAACCCTTTTCCCAAAATCCTTTTTTTTTTTAGTTTAGTTTTCAAAAACGTGCATATTTTCAGTAGTTCACATTTTCAGTTGCATTAATAAATGAGTTGTTTTTTTTTTACTTTATAACTTTTTATTTGTTTCTATGTAAAACTATTGTTACTGTAACTGTAGGTTTAGATGTAAATAAATTCTAGATTTAGGATGGAACCAGTCTTTAGACACCAGTGTAATCAAATTAGTCTTAAGTAGTACATTTGTTTTTTGTTTTTTATCTAATGTACAAAATGTTTGTTGACTTAATGTGTTTATTACCCTGTATCACAAGTGGTTGTAAGTGTGCACATGTATTAGACTATTTGTATTATTACATTTTACGGTGATGTCTAATATATGTGTATTTGAACTCAACAGTCAGCTGAGGCGTATGAGTTTATCAAACGGGACCTGACCGAATTCTCCAGCGTGGTCCAACATGACACGGCATGCTCTGTTGTTGCAACAGCGAACGCAATTAAGAGCAAACTGGCAGTAAGAAAACAATTTTACAACATTACAGCACAACAAAACAATGTTAATGCTTGCCTTGTGTTTGCTTTGGTGTAGTGTTCGGTCTGCCTTGCTAAAGGTAGACATAACATTTGTAAACCATAGCCGCAAATGATGGGCTGTAAATTATTTTAATATCTCATGTTTTTATTTTAGGTTGAAGGTTCATCAGAGACGACTGAAAAGGTGAAGAAGGGTATTTCAAATATACTAGGTGTGATCACAGACACTTTAGCCCCGCCCCCAGACAAGACCATTGACTGTGATGTCATCACGTTGGTGGCCACTCCCACGGGCACAACAGAGGTGTACGACAGCGGCAAGGTATACATATACATCTAGCCATGGGGGAAAAAATAAATAAATAAAATAATGCTTAGCTTGGAAATTCTTAGTGTTTTCTAGATTTACTAGTTATGTGTTTGAGTAAAATGTTAATTTGTTAAAGTGTTTTTTTTCTTTTCAGAACAAGTTTATTAGAGTAATAAATGTTTTTTTTTTATTTATTTTGATCGTACAATCAGTGTTATTTCAACAAATATTGATTTCTTAACTCTTCTAAAGTTAAAACATTGATATTGTGTTGTCTAAAAATGAATGTAAATGTGGCATCTTTTTCATTTTGACCATGATTTATGCTTTAATGTCAACATTTTTGTTTCAAACTTAGAAGAAATGTTATCAATAGGTTGCAGAACCAATCTAAAATGGTTTTAAAACTCAAACACTTAAATATAAATACTAAATTCAGAGAAACTGAGAATGTAAAATTATTTAATCAGCATGAAACTAAATAAACAAAATAATTTCATATACATATGCATAAATGCAAGTGTTTAATTAGTTTTAAATAACTTTTTTTTTGTCAGAATATAGGTGAAAAAAATGCTCCATCATCATTCAGCACAACAGACCTGTTTATGTTTTAGTGCTGTTTAATGATTATTTGTGACTGTTCGCTAGGGTCAGACAGAATCTAAGGACATTTTTTGATATTTCTGCGCATAATTTTGTAAAAACAAATCTGTGGATTTATGCAGATTGATTTTGGGACTATCGAAATTAAAATACGTAGTGTAATATATGAAATAACAAATAATACCATTTTAACTTATGTTTAAGGTTTACAAAGCAAATCCAATTAGATCCACATATTTGGTAAACAACGCAAGTCTTTCATATAATAAATCTACTAAAAGACAGACAATATTACACTACTAACTGTATTGCAAATAAATCATATGAACAATTTCATATTACATTTTACACAAGTAAATAAATAGACTCGATGTGCTGAAAAATCAGCAGATTTCTGCGCACGCAGATTCCGTATGGGCCTAGATCGCAAAGTTTGTATTTACACAGTATATATATATGTTTGTGTGTACTGTGTATATTTATTATGTATAAATCCACACACATGCAGGTATATACTTAAAAATATTCACATATTTATTAATATTTATATACAATTAAGCTATAAATAAATTTTTTTTATACATGTGTGTATTTATACATGATAAATGCATAAAATTATGTAAACATGAACTTTTATTTTGTATATGATTAGTTGCAATTAATCCTTTAACAGCACTATTATTTCTAGATATTAAACAATATACTTAATTGGACCTGTAGTTATTAAAATAATAAAAAGAACAAGGATAATATTGATATATTTTCAATGATTTAAAACTTGGTTGGTAAAGCCTAGAGGTCTGAAGGATAGTGGGAAAGTGTAAATATTTAAAATGACTATTATTTAGTATTTTGAGCCTGCATTGTGATAGTACAGATAATACACACAACCTATATTCATACAACTCACTTGCTAAATAGAATAAAGCTTTCATTAATTTGTTAAATTAGAGTGTCACTATGTCATGTTATTAAATGCAGTAATGGGTTTTCTTTCAGGCTCGACTTTACAGTCTTCAAGCTGACCCTGCTACTTACTGCAATGAGCCTGATGGTATGTAAATGCCTCACATTTTCTCCTTCTCAGACAGTGATGTGTGTTTGATGTATATTTCATATGATTTTCAGGCCCTCCACAGCAGTTTGATTCCTGGCTGTCCACTTTCAGTTTGGAAGAGAGGAAAGCAGAGATCTCTGATCTACTGGTCAACAGTCCCGCTATAAGAGCTTTGTATACTAAAATGGTACAATGCAACTTTTAATTTACTTCCTTTTTTTTTTTTAGTCTTTGTAGCAGTTTATTTACATTGTGTAATGACCAGGGCCAGACCAAACCTGCGGACATTTGTTTGCTATTTCTGCAGAGAATTTTGTAAAAACAAAATTGCAGATTTATGCGGGATGATTTTGGTAGTATATTAACTGAAAACTTAAAACATTAAATAAAACATAATAACTTTTATTTGCAAATCTAATTAGATCCACTTTTTTTGGTAAACAAAACAAGTCTCTTATATAATATATCTACTAAAAGACAGAAAATATTACTTTAAAAACTGTATTGTAAATAAATCATATAAGCGTTTTCAAATTAGTTAATAAAATTACTGAAATTAATATAAAAGCATAATATATTTACACACGCTTACTTGAGTAAATAAGCAGACTCAATGATGAGCTAAAAAAACCCTGAGGATTTTAGTGTGCAGATTCAGTGGGGGTCATGCATTTACATTACAGCATATTTTACCATTACATAACATTGTGTACCTAAAAGGAAGAGGAGTACAGAGGGAAAAATAGGAAGGGACACGATTCCAGCAAATCCCAGACTTCCTTTCTGACCATGATTAATCTATGCATGACTTACACATGGTTATTTAAAAGTTGAAAAACCGCCATCATGCCTTACTTTCCAGACTAAAATTACTGCTAAGTATATTGTACTGTATTGTTTTTATTGGCTTCTCAGTGGTGTTTAAAGGAACACTCCACTTTTCTTTTCTTTTTTTTTTTTGGAGATTTTACAACTCGTCTAGAGTTAAATAGTTGAGTTTTATTCATTCATTCATTTTCTTTTTGGCTTAGTCTTTTTATTAATCTGGGGTCGCCACAGCGGAATGAACTGCCAACTTATCCAGCATATGTTTTACGCAGCGGATGCCCTTCCAGCCGCAACCCATCACTGGGAAGCATCCATACACACCCATTCACACACGTACACTACGGACAATTTAGCTTACCCAATTCACCTATAGCGCATGTCTTTGCACTTGTGGGGTTACACCGGAGCACCCGGAGGAAACCCACGCAAACACGGGGACAACATGCAAACTCCACACAGAAATGCCAACTGACCCAGCCGAGGCTCGAACCAGCGACCTTCTTGCTGTGAGGGGATTGTGCTACCCACACTGTGCAGCCCTAGTTGAGTTTTACCATTTTAGTAAAATATGTTCAGCCGATCTTAGAGTCTGCCAGGAGCACTTTTAGCGTAGCTTAGCATAAATCATTGAATCGGATTCTAGTGTCTAGAAAATAGCATCATTTCATCTTCTGTCAGTCTTGGTACACAATTTATCGACATAAGAGTTAAGCTTTATATAGGAAAATTATCTAAACTTTTTATATATATATATATAATATTATTATTATTATTATTCATCATTCATTCATTCATTTTCATTTCGGCTTAGTCCCTTTATTAGTCTGGGGTCGCCACAGCAGAATGAACCGCCAACTTATCCAGCATATGTTTTACGCAGCGGATGCCCTTCCAGCTGCAACCCATCTCTGGGAAACATCCATACACACCCATTCACACTCATACACTACGGACAATTTAGCTTACCCAATTCACCTATACCGCATGTCTTTGGATTTGTGGGGGAAACCGGAGCACCCGGAGGAAACCCACGCCAACACAGGGAGAACATGCAAACTCCACACAGAAACGCCAACTGGCGAGGCTTGAACCAGCGACCAGCGACCTTCTTGCTGTGAGGCGAACGTGCTACCCACTGCGCCACTGTGAGGCCATTATTATTATTATTATTATTATTATTATTATTATATATATTTTTTTATTTTATTTTTTTTTTTGAGCGAGATGCTAATGGTCTAATCCAATTCAATTATTTATGCTAAGCTAAAAAGAAATGCTCCCACCGGACCCAGAGATCGTCTGAATGGATTCAAAAATGATAAAACTCTAGAGGAGTGATTATTTTCAAAAGTAGTGGAGTATTAGTTTGACAGATTCATTAAAATCATAAAAGAAATCATCAAAACTGTCATCAAAAAACAATCATCACCTGAATTAATTTGAGAATTTTTGTAGTTAATGTCTTTTATAACTTCATACATTTTTTTTACACATTAACGTTCACCATGAAGACAGATAGCCTTGATGCTGGCAAAAGTGAATATATTAGAAATTATGTTTTTGACTGCATGGTATTCTACAAAAATAAGATAACTCATGAATGCATTATTGTTTGTCTCAGGTGCCGGCAGCAGTGGCTCATGCAGAGTTCTGGCAGCGGTACTTTTATAAAGTGTTCCAGCTGGAGCAGGTACAGCAGATCTGAGTAATACTGACCGGTCAGAAATCAGGCTTATGAGCTTATCTGAACACACACAGCTCAGACGCTCAAACTGCACAATGACGTCAATATGAGTCACAGGATAGCTGCCAGCACAAGTTTTGGGTTGTTGGGGTTTCCTATTTGTTCTAGCCATGCTATAACAGAGATTCAGTTGAGGATTTACATAGTAGCGCCATCTGCTGGTCAAACTGTAGATCTACAGTTTGTTCGGTTAATCTGTAGCCCTAATCTCTAGTTTATACAATAGTATAGTTTTCAAAAGCTTAGTTTTAAAAATAGTTTGCATTTCAGTTGCTTAAATAACTAACCAAAACACTAACTCTGAGTTTTTAGTTGAAAGCAGTGTTCTAAAGGGATAGTTCACCCCAAAAATGAAACTTTACTCACTATTTACTCACCCTCAAGTGGTTCCGAATATTTTGTTAAACACAAAAGAAGATATTTTGAAGAATGTAGAAAACTGTAACCATTGACTTCCATAGTTTTGTTTCTTACTACTTTTTCCTACATTTTTCAAAATATCAGAAAAACAGAAACCCAAACATGATGATGACATAATTTTCTTATTTTTGGAAACTATCATTTTAACACCTCTCTTAATTAGATTTTTATGTCCTTTTTTAATTAGCAATTGGCTACCATACTATTAAAACTTATATCTTTTTATTTGTTTCTGTCTTAAAACTATTCTTAACTATAGTTTTAGATGTTAATAAATAGATTTTCAACGTGGAATCAGATATTTGGACCTCATTGCAGAGTAAATAAATAGTGCATTGCTTTTCCTTATGTAATGCAATAAAATATCTACATTATATGTGTGTGTGCACTAAAATATACTTCAGTGAAAAAGTTAGTAATAAATTAATTCATAAAAATTATTTTAAGAGTTTTTTTCGTGGGAAATTTGAATGTGCTAAAAGATATAATACTCCTCACCTATTTTCACTTGTAAAAATACACCAAATCCAGATTCCAGCACAGACGTTCTTGATCGTCTCTGCACTCACAGTTGAGTCTTCAGCACATTTTTGAAAAATAATTATGAATTGAATCATATTACTAAATAATTGCTGTGTGCCATTTTCATAATATTGTATAATGTTTCTTTCAATTAAAGGGGTATTTTAACCAAATATAAAATTCTGTCCTTTAGTTACCCATATGTTGTTCCAAAATTAATTTTTAAATAATGTTCTGGATCTCTTTTATGTGTCATTCATTCATTCATTCATTCATTGATCCATTTATTTATTCAGTCATTTATTAATTTAGTCAGTCATTTATTCATTCACTTATTCAGTCATTTCATTCATTAATTTTCCTTCGGCTTAGTCCCTTTATTCATCAAGGGGTCACCACAGCAGAATGAACCGCCAACTTGTCCAGCATATGTTTTACACAGCGGATGCCCTTTCAGCTGCAACCCAGTACTGGGAAACATCCATACACGCTCATTCACACAAATACATTACAGCTAACTTAGTTCGCCCATGTCTTTGGACTGTGGGGGTAACTGGAGCACCCGGAGGAAACCCACGCCAACATGGGGATCACATGCAAACTCCATATAGAAATGACAACTGGAACAGCCGGGACTTGAACCAGCGACCTTCTAACTGTGAGGCGACAGTGCTAACTACTGAGCCACCGTGTTGTCATTTATTCATTCATTTATTCTTTTATTTACTCATTCATTTATTCGTTCATTCATTCATTTATTTATTTAGTCATTATATTCTTTCATTTATTCTTTCTTTATTCATTCATTCATTATTTATTTATTATGTGTTTATTTAATTATGTGTTTGTAGGAAGAGGCCAGGAGGGTAGCATTAAAGCAGCGAGCAGAGCAGACGGACCATTCTGAGAGTCTTGGCTGGGAGGAAGAAGACGAAGAAGGTTTGACTCAAACTTACATAATTTAAACCTATTCATTGTCATTCACGCGTCAAACATAATGACAAACTTATGTTTCTCTCTGCAGGTGAGTTTCTCGGGGCCACATCTTCATCTCGCCTGGACTTCACACCCCCTGTTGAAGAGTCTCGTGTCCCTGCGGTGACGATAGCGGACACTCCTGAAAGCTCTTCTCCTCCACAAGCGGTGTCTTCTTTAAGTAATGTAGCATCAGACGTCACTCCCTCCGTAAGCAGTGACAGCGTCAGCTTTCCTACCCAGATCGAGAACCAAGCGGAGTCGGTGAGCATAAGAGTCACGCAGCCATCACCCGCTGCAGACGAGCCCTCTCAGAAACTCTCGGAGGCCGGTCTGCAGGAGACAGACCCGGAGGAACGACCCACGCCGCGTGAAGAGACCCCCAGAGAGGACATGGCTCAAGACCTGCGAGTGTTTGAGCTCAACTCAGACAGCGGCAAGTCCACACCTTCCAATAATGGCAAAAAAGGTGAGAGAGACTATATAAAATCTATAGAGAACGGGAATGTGTCATAACTACGCTATGCATTCTGGGTAAATAGGACAAGAGAACCTGATTCCCATTGATCTCTATTGATTTATTGTATCACATATACACTCATCAGCAATAAACTGTAAGTGCTCACACTATAAATAAAGAAGAAAATCATACAAGAAGCTTAACTTCTCACCGCTGGAGACACAATGCTATGGAATGCATATTTTCAGCTTCTCAGACGCACGAAGAGCATTTATACAGGTATATACACATTAGTCCATTTTATTCTTTTACGTTTTATAAAAATCTGCCAATGCATTAATAAAATAGCATTTTAATTCAGAATTCATCAATGGTGATGCCAAAAATGGCCAACATTGAAAATGATATTTTGCTCAGTTTGCTGTCCATCCAAAATCTAAAGCAACTAGTCTTGTGACTTTTATTTATTTATTTATGTTATTCATTTTTTGTGTGTGAATAAGTTGTTCAGAAGGAGACATTTCTTCAAATATCAGTAGACAGCAATCTCAAACATTTGAACAGTAGTGTCGTATTTGAAGGACTGCTAATGTTATTTCTGCACTCTGTGTGTGTGTGTGTGTGTGTGTGTCTGTGCATTAATCTGTAGGCTCGAGTACAGATGTCAGTGAAGACTGGGAGAAGGATTTTGATCTGGATATGACGGAGGAAGAGGTTCAGATGGCTTTGTCGAAAATAGACGCAACAGAAGAGGTTTGTTCTTCTCGACAGTAAACTAGAAATAAACAAGAAAGGAAAACTTTCTTATAATACTATCTAAATCTTCTGACTGTGACTGGTTTGAATGAGTTAAGAAATACATGGCATCAGAAATCCAATATTTGTTTCCTCCTTACTATATTTAAAATTGTAGCCATACCACAAACAAAACACTTTAGTTAATTACTGACTGCTTTTACTGAAGTACAGATATGTTGTACTATATATGATAGTAACTCCAGATATGTGTTTATTTATCAACTGTGAAGATGCTGTTTTCCAAGATTAAAGTTCAAGTTCTTGTTGTAGCGCATCAGTTAGGGTTACACATTTAGTTGTTTTATTTATGATCTTTTTTTTCTTAAAATAGTATTACAGTTTTATCAGATATGTGTCAGAGATCATACATCTGAACATACTTGTATTTATAAGCACACATACATCCACTTTCTTGACATTTTACTACATTCCTATATGTGCGCATGCAGGCATATATTGTATGCTTAAGAATAGAGAGAAAGAGAGATAAATAAAAATATGAGAAAAGGAAATACAAAAACCAACAATTCAAAAAATCAAAAAGCGACAAAACAAATGAACTAAAAAGAAAAACTGTAAATGTGTCAGAGATGATTACATTTTTACAGATCCAATATAGAATTTTAGCAAAAAACAAAATCAGATCAGGCCTTTGAGATGTTGAATTATTGGTCCATTTTCCCAATATTAGTTAAATAATTCAATTTTCTGATTTACAAATGCTGTAATTTGCTCCATCTTTATACATTTCCATTGTAATTTCCATTTATGCACTTAGGATAGGACTGTCATGTGACAATCTATTTTTGGTAATACTCTTATTAAGAGCCACCAACAGGATATTTTTTAAATATAATTTTTTTTTAACCTTTCCTGAGGTTTAAATCCAAAAACAAATAAAAAATATATAAAAGAAGCATCACAGATTTAAAAAATATATATTTTAAAGGGGACCTATTATGCAAAAATCACTTTAAACACATTTGTGTGGTGACAGTGTTTCTAATGGTAAAAATTAATTAATTATATTTGTTATAATCACACTTAATAAAAACAGTCTGCAGAAACACTTTGATTGACATTCTCCCTTTGTACGTGTCATCAGAGGGGGAAAGCCCCACCCATTAGTGACCATCTCTCCCTTATTAGCATAAACAGCCCTGAGTGAGAAGCAGCCGTCCGCCATTAGAGTTTTAGTGCTGTAGCACTATATTTAGATAATGTCATCGACAACTAAGAGGCATTATAAATGTTAAGTAAGACTTTTGACATTTTCAGTTTTTCACAGAGATTAATGTCTTGTTTCGAATCTGCTACTATGGGGACACACAGGCGTTTGTAGCTCCGCCCTCTTCTGAAAATCTCATTTGAATTTAAAGCGACAGTCACCAAAATGGCACCATTTGGATCAAAGCCTAAACGTGGCAGCTTCAAGGAGTTATAAAAATTATTTGTGGTGTATTTTGAGCTGCAACTTCAGACACGCACGCACACATTCTAGGGACCTCAGAGACTTTTTTTTATATCTTGTAAAAAAAGGGGGGCTTAATAGTTCTCTTTAAAGGCATTTCTTTGCAAAAATCTCTAATAACAGAGCAGTCCCAAAAAATGTGATTAATGATTTGCATATTTTCAATGTTTTTTTTTGAGCAAACTGATCATAAAACATTTAGGATTTTGTGCTGTCTATTTGTGCTGTGATCACCCAGGATAAATTAAATAAACAAAAAGAGGTTTTCATTATTTTATCTCTTCACCAGTTGGAAGATGAGGACTGGGAGAACTGGGAGTGAGAATCTGGTGGAGGGAATTCTGGCCCGATATCGACGCGAGACGTTGCTGTTCCCAAAGTGAACCATGCTTAATGTATTTAACTCCTAGTCTACGGCCACACGTGTTCATTCAAGCAGTCCAGTGAGCGGGTTACGTCCTGCGAATGAAATTTACATGCTAGCTAAACATGTCTGAAGTGTGCTCTTTAATCATTTGCTGGCAGAAGAAATGATCTGCTCTCAAGAAACGACTAAGTCAAACACTAAGACTGTTGAGAGAAACCTGTATGGGTTAATGAGGAGAGGTCATCTCGTAATTGCCATTTGTACCTGCCGTGTGTACATTATTGTAATTCTTCTTCTTTGGAGATTTCAGCGGGAGAAATTGCAAATTAACTGCCGGGGCTCCTGGTTAGCTGTTATCTATTATGCTGTTCATCATTCTTATAGGATTAGAAGATAATCCTTCACATGAAAAATATATGTAAGTTATGTTTTTTTTTTCTTTCTGGCATATAGGCTTCTTTTTAAGTTAGCTTCTCTCGAAATACTAACATCTTTAATCTTATGCAAGTTGTTCTAGCATTGAGAATGCGAATGGAGGGACTCTTCATTCAGTCTACTGATGCTCCATGGCCTTGTTCAATGTGGTGTGGAATGAAAATTATTTCATGCAAAATTTCAACAAAAAAAGTTACTATTTCACTAAATGCACCTGTTGTTTCATGTGCTGTCCACTTTTTTTTTTTTGTCCGTGTCTTTAGCTTTTATTATAGTCTAAACCTGTGATTATTGGTGCTCAGATTGCTTACTTACTCTGATTCATTATACACTACCTCACAAAAGTCTTGTCGCCTATCCAAGTTTTAGGAACAACAAACTTGACTACAGTTGATCATTTGGTATCAGAAGTGGCTTATATGAAAGGCAAAGGCCTCTAGATTGCACTTATTTTACCAAAATAAAATATGATCATGCCTTGATTTTTAATGATTTAATTAGGACAGTAAGGTCTGACTTTGCTTAGACAAAAGTCTTGTCACTTAACAGTAATAATGTTCAGTATAGAATATGAAGTCATGGTGCAGTGGGGAAATAATGAATATTGTGTATGACTCCCATGAGCTTGGAGGACTGCTTCCATACATCTCTGCAATGACTTATTAAAAAAGTAATCTGGAATGGCACAGAAAGCGTTCTTGCAGGACTTCCAGAGTTCATCAAGATTCTTTGGATTAATCTTCAATGCCTCCTCCTTCATCTTACTCCAGACATGCTCAATAATGTTTATGTCTGGTGACTGGACTGGCCAATCCTTGAGCACCTTGACCTTCTTTGCTTTCAGGAACTTTGAATTGGAGGCTGAAGTATGAGAAGCGCTATCCTGCTGAAGAATGTGCCCTCTCTTGTGGTTTGTAATGTAATGGGCAGCACAAATGTCTTGATACCTCACACGCCCCCATACAGAATGTAACCCCAAACCACGACATTTCTTTCACCAAACTTGACTGATTTCTGTCTTGGGTCCATGCGGGTTCCAATAGGTCTTCTGCAGTATTTGTGATGATTTGGATGCAGTTCAACAGATGATTCATCAGAAAAATCCACCTTCTGACACTTTTCCAAATGATCAACTAGAAGTCAAGTTATTATTTGTTGTTCTTACAACTGGGATCGACTACAAGAATTGTGTCAGGTAGTGTAAATCTTAAATAACAGTTTATATCAATATCAGTTCAAACTGCAGCCTAATATTTTGGACATCTAGTTTTAAGGTAAGTCTGATCTTTTGGGGAATATAGCATCCAGATTGACTTGTGTGATCAGAATTTCTTGCATGCTTCATCTAGAGCACAGGTGTCAATTCCAGTTCCTGGAGGGCCGCAGCTCTGCACAGTTTAGTTCCAACTCTAATTAAACACACCTGATCAAACTAATTAAGTCCTTCAGGTGTGTTTGAAACCTACAGGTAAGTGTGTTGGAGCAGGGTTGGAACTAAACTGTGCAGAGCTGCGGCCCTCCAGGAACTGGAATTGACACCTGTGATCTAGAGCATAAGTCTCAAACTCAATTCCTGGAGGGCCGCAGCTCTGCAGAGTTCAGCTCCAACCACCTCCAACTCACACCTGATTAACAGTCTCTAGTAGTCTTGAACACCTTGATTAGTTTGAACAGCCGTGTTTGATTAGGGTTGGAGCAAAACTGTGCAGAGCTACGGCCCTCCAGGAATTGAGTTTGAGACCTATAATCTAAAGCACTGGTGTTAAAGCCAGTTTCTGGAGGGCCGCATCTCTGCACAGTTTAATTTCAACCCTAATTAAGCACGCTTGATCAAACTTATTAAGTCCTTCACAATGAGTTGGAATAACCTGAGATTAAGTAACCACACACTTTTAAAAAATGATTTATTTATTTGGTGAACTATGATTAATGTGAGAGAACTGTGAACCATTGAAATAATAATAATTACAGAATGACTTTAGTTTACCACATTACATGTTATTTTCAAGGTTCCATCACATTTACTGCTATCTGGCAAATATTCTCTATTTATAATATAAATGCATTCATTCCGAAGGATGCATTCAAAGGGCGCTGGGTCATCGAAGACGGTCTCATTTGAAAAGGATTCGTAGGCTCCTTCAAATGCGGTTGTTGCTAGATCAGTTAACGAGAATTATTTATATTATTTATTTAATTACCCATTAAGTTTGTATTTTATTAACATCTACCACAACCCTATACCCAATCGTCACAGTACTGTAAAAATATTAATCACTGTTATACAGTGTCACAAAAATTATGCTTATATTGATGTGCGTATCCGCAGCTGTATCCTATCTAGAATGCATCCTCCAAATGCGCCCTTTATTTCCCAGTATTGAAGAATACAACTGTAGACATTTGTAATAGCTATCTATTATGTAATGTCTATGAGTACAACAGGTGGATTCTTCGCGAACTCAAAGAACCCAAGATTCGTTGCACACTGATAACGGCGGACGTTTTTAAAAGAAAAAGCCGGATTACAGTTATAAATATATGAATTTGGTTATTATTTCACTTGGATATCTAAACTTTTTTTACGGTCTAAACATGTTAATAAAAAGAGTGTGAAATGTCTTATAAATTTTTTTTTATATAGTTTACATTTTTGTGTACATGTATGGATCGTAGGAAATATATTTCCAACTTTTGTAAACCTTGTTTTGCCTTCAGATTATAGGTCTCAAACTGGATTCCTGGAGGGCCGCAGCTCTGCACAGTTCTGCTCCAACCCTAATCAAACACAGCTGATCCAACTAATCAATGTGTTCAAGACTACTAGAGACTATTAGGCAGGTGTGAGTTGGCGGTGGTTGGAGCTAAACTCTGCAGAGCTGCGGCCCTCCAGGAATTGAGTTTGAGACCATTGGAATAAAGTCATTACAAGTTTTATTGCTGCTCATTAATGCCAGCTGTTACGGTTGCAAGGTGAAGAGATCTGTCCTCTGCAGGCTAGATCGTCTCATTTCAAAATGCTCGGTTCGGCCTGTGGGGACTTCAGAGGACTCACCTTTGAAGGATGCAGCCTCTGAAATGAGACACAGCTTATCAATCAATCAATCGCAACGTCAAGGTATGCATTTGTTACAATGGAGACCATTTAAAATTCAACGGTTTTGTATTGTGTTAAAAGGGCTTCAGTTACTTTAAGGGCTTGAGTCACTTTTTAAAACCGTTACTTATATTAAAAAGCTTTATCTTCATTTTTTCCTTCAATCGAATAAACAAACTGGAAGATTTGTGTTAGCCGCCTCAAGATAAAGGCTACGCTTCTTTTAGACTTGGACCGAGATTATGTTAATGAAGGAAAACAACTCTGAGAAACGCTACAGGTAACGTGAACTTAATGAGATATTGAACATACAGTACACTCAAGTAAAAGTTACACATTTTACCAAAAGTCAGTAGCCTAATCGAGTCTAATGTTACTGGATTGTTACTTTGAAAAGACCAACAATGTTATTAAATGGCGTAGATATGCTTATCAATATTCATAAGGCTACGGTAGACAGCCACGTCTCTGCAGAAACGGAGACGTTGACTTGCGATCTCAATATGTCTTCAGAAGAAACATCTTTAAGTGTACACTTAATATATACAACCTCAGTTTTTCAGCTCCTTTAATAAATTCAGCAGACAGACAATGTGTGAAATGCATTTTAATGGTAGTGTTTAATCCACAGACTGTCGTTTCTTTTTAGGACAGCAGATGGCACACTTGACAAACCATACAGAACAAGCATGTCGTTTTATACAGATTTTAATCATTTGTGGAGGTAATAGTAACCTTTTTTTAATTTTCTTCTCAAGTTGACAGTGCTTATTGTCACTTAGGCCAGGTTTACAGCTATTTGTGCTGCTGCTGTTATTTTTTTTTAAAGAGAATTTGACTGTTCTCATTGTAAATGGTGTGTGCCTTGTCAAGTAGTAATATGTAGTAACTGAACAAAACAAGTCTAATTGATTTGCAAACAGTCACCTCAGTCTGTTTCGCAAACTCGATTTTTGGCAGTCTGAAAACAACCATTAGGAGATAAAAAGAGTATTGCGTTTAACATTTTGGCTGTCATCTCTACAGGGATGTTGATTTTTAACAAACGCTAATAAACCTTTTAAGCCGATTAATTGAAGTTGTTAAATTCGGCATGAAATTAAAATGTATTCTTATTTTTATATGTACGTGTTATGAATGATGCATCTGTGCACTTCATTATTCTGTAAAAAATGTTTTTGCCCTTCTATATTTTAACCAAATACTATAACCTTCCCTCCCCCCTTGAAACGATTGTTTTTCACTTCTGGTCACATGGAATGCCTTTAGGGCGGGGCTAACAGACATGTAGGGCGGGGTTAGCAGGGCATGTCTAACTTCTGCCCTGTTTTTGCCCATTCATTAATCTTCCTTCATTTTGTTAGCAATAGTCCATCTTCTAATAGTCCAATCGGTTCCTAAAGGATGAAATTATGCACCTAGTTATTATTTTTTTCATTCCAGGACCGTTTTAAATGGATGTCACAATTTGGGATAAAAAGGACAATCTTAACTTTAGTTTAATGCCGACTTTAATTGATGTATGCTTTTTTTCCCGTCTGTTTATATTAATTAAATTACTTTTTTTTTTTAAAGAACTGTCATGTTTAATGGTGGAATTTGTGCAAACAAATCTACATAATTTTTTGCATTAATTCTATTATCTACATTATTTTGATGCAGTGCAAAAATAAATAAATAATAATTCCACCAATCAGGGATCTGCAGTGAGCTCTTTTTATACTGCGCTAACATCTTTAGCTCCGCCCACTCCCATGAAGCACTGCGAATAACGTAATCGAGTCTGCCTCTCTACTCTCTCAAATTACTTAATAACAGCAAATCAAAGAACAAATTATATTAGTTCATATTTTAATATTTTTCATTATACATGAAATTGTGTATATAGATGAAACAAAAAAAAAACTTTAAACTATTTTTTAAAAGGTTTCTCATGACATTTTATAATGGTTTTATTATCTTTGTAGCTGTTTGGGTTCATTCATTGCTCTGCAGTGACATCATTATTCATTCATTCATTCTCATTTCGGCTTAGTCCCTTTATTAATCTGGGGTCGCCACAGCGGAATGAACCGCCAACTTATCCAGCATATGTTTTACGCAGCGGATGCCCTTCCAGCTGCAACCCATCTCTGGGAAACATCCATACACACCCATTCACACTCATACACTACGGACAATTTAGCCTACCCAATTCACCTGTACCGCATGTCTTTGGACTTGTGGGGGAAACCGGAGCACCCGGAGGAAACCCACGCCAACACAGGGAGAACATGCAAACTCCACACAGAAATGCCAACTGACCCAGCCGAGGCTCGAACCAGCGATCAGCGACCTTCTTGCTGTGAGGCGAACGTGCTACCCACTGCGCCACTGTGAGGCCCGTGACATCATCACTGTGAGTAAAAAAAAGTCATCATTACTGTTTAAGAAGTTAATGTTTGAATGGGTATGTGTGGATGTTTCCCAGTGATGGGTTGCAGCTGGAAGGGCATCCGCTGCGTAAAACATATGCTAGATAAGTTGGTGGTTCATTCCGCTGTGGCGACCCCAGATTAATAAAGGGACTAAGCCGAAAAGAAAATGAATGAATGAAAGTTAATGTATGTTGGTAAAAAGTGAATAACACTTCTTATCACCCTGCAGCCCAAGGCCGGTTACTCACTCAAGCTAAGAAGGGCTGAGCCTGGTCAGTACCTAGATGAGAGACCACATGGGAAAACTAGGTTGCTGTTGGAAGTGGTGCTAGTGAGGCCAGCAGGGGGCGCTCAACCTGTGGTCTGTGTGGGTCCTAATGCCCCAGTATAGTGAAGGGGACGCCATACTGTCAGTGACTTTAAACCGAGGTCCTGACTCTCTGTGGTCATTAAAAATCCCATGGCACTTCTCATAAAGAGTAGGGGTGCAGCCCCGGTGTCCTGGCCAAATTCCCTCCATCTGCCCTTACCCATCATGGCCTCCGAATCATCCTAATGTATCACTGTCTCTCCACTCCCCCTATAGCGCACTGGCGCCGTTGTCCTGTGGCTGCCGTCGTATCATTCAGGTGGATGCTGCATACTGGTGGTGTTGTGGAGAGACCCCCTCATGATTGTGAAGCTCTATGGGTGTATGGCCATACACGATAAATGCGCTATATAAATACACGTTACATTACATAGCACTCCTTATTGATTACAGTGAACACTAAACATTGTTTGAGCAACTTCATCATAGCATTGCCTTTCAAGAATCGTAGAAATGTTTGTGTTTTGAGAAGATTAGATTTTGCTTTTGAATCACAGTTGGAAAGATTTATTTAAAAAGAAAGAACCGGGAAGAGGCGTGGCAGCTCATTATCCCGTTCCTATACATTTAACCATACCAATTAAAATTAACGAGATTATTAATGAACTCTCTTCATCACTCTTTAACTCTCCTGTCAGTCTGAAACCTTTTCAGACTTCAGATTTATTCAGTTTTCACTCGTGTTTTAACCTGAAGAGTCCTTCACTGTTACACACACGCACATGCACATGCACACGCACACACACACACACACACACACACACACACACACACACA
>CAIGQW010003411.1:972214-983373 GCA_903798125.1 Danio choprae | reverse complement strand
CTTGCTGTGAGGCGATTGTGCTACCCACTGCGCCACCATGACGCCCCAAATACAAACAAGTTAATGTCAAAAACACACACAAGTTTACATAATGTTGAGTTTACATAACAGTTGCGGAACAAATCACATGCTGGGGATCAACATTTCAAATCCAGATAAATCGGAAGTTGCTAAGACTTAAATTTTAGCATGTTGATGTACTTTCACTTTTGCACATCATTCCCTTATAGCAAAGTCCCTTTAAGGCAAGTAAGTTCCCTCGGCGGCCATCTTTGAAACGCCTCTCAAGCAGTATGCTCAGGCATTCTGTTTGAATGTTGAAACCTCAAATTCTCCCAAACTGCCTGCCAAGCTTACGATTAAATGACATATTCGGAATCACCAATAAAATAAAGCAACAACTGTCTCTTTAGTTTCATTTCTAAACGTTTGAATCACACAAAATCTGCAGAAACTCGTAAACAAACACCCATCTGGTCTGAGTCCCTCCCCCAGAGAATCGTCAGTCTATATCAATCAATGATTGGCTCCTGTACTTAAAGACGGGGCTTCATTTGCCATATTGACCATTATACTTTTCCCCATTCAAAACTATTTGAGTGACTTGAGTGTTCTATAGTCTTTGCTTATAGCAAACGAACGCTAAAAGGGGTGTGATTAAGAATATTGTGACTGAAGTCGTAAAACTGACATCAACAAAGAAGGACCGCCACTTTAAACACAGAAGAACTGTTCATACTTTGCCTGAAGATTACCAAAACGTTATTTTGTACTCAAACTCAAACTCATGCAAGAAGCTTTCCAGTTTGGTCACTGAGGTTCGATATAATTCAGGATGTTGCCTTATAAGGCAGTAGCTACACTGTTAGTTTTTTGTTTTTTCTCTCCTCATGTAGACACGCGCTCCCTGGTTTTGTCTTTTTCAGCTGTCACCCCTTTCTCTCTCTCTCTGTTGGGGTGAAGGGGGGTTGTGTTACTCCGGACCCCAGTAACAGGTTTGATTGGAAAGCATGTTGCCCACGACAACCAATCCGTCACTAGCACCACACAGACTGTTACCATGGCAACCTAGAAGGGGCAGGAGGTGCAAATGGGATGATTTGGTCGATCAAGTGAGAGCAGCAGTGTGTGCGAGTGAGTTTGGGGAAAGATGGAGAAAATGAATGAGGTACACCCAAATGGAAAATAATCTCTGTCTGTCTGTCAGTCTAGCCATCTGTCTATCTATAGTCAAACACATGTAACTCTAAATGTAACACACACAAGGGAAGTCACTAACACTGAACTGCACTCACCGACAGCACTGTTTATTTGCATGTGAAGTCTGCTTTGTTTCAACTCCCGAATCACTGAAGGAATTATTCAAATCTAACAACGGCACAAACTGACAAAAAGTTAGTGCTGAATGCAGCTTGCACACCACAGTTTCTTTACTATAGATTGGTTTTGAATACTCTTTTGTAGAGGATGCGGCAGCACACTACTGCAGACCCCCTTATCTGCTCTTTGAAAATGCTGAAGTTGTTTTTTTTCCTCGCCACTGTTGCCACTGGCCTGCTCGGATCGGGACTTGTGGAGCTGCGCTTCGGTGGGTTCGCTCTTCATTGTTTGATCATTCAGCGCCATCGATGCGATCCTAGACCTGTGAAGAGATGATCAAAGGTATCCTGGACCAGGCCGTATCCCGAGCTGATGCTGTGGTGGACATGGAGGAATGGAGTGCATGAGACTGATTCCTGAAAGGCTACAGTGACGAACAAGTCTACGCTTGATCCTGTGGGCCAGCCTGACCTCCCGCTGGTGCCCTACCCACACCTGCAGCTTCCACGATGGACGTCCAACTTCTCCAGCCCCGGCGCCTAGACTGCAGCTCCACACAGGAAGTTTGGCCAGAAGAAAAATGATCGTGCCTAACATAGCCTGCTTTCTCTCAAGGTTTTTTTTCCCTCACTTCGTCAATTGGTGAAGTTTTTTCCTCGCCACTGTTGCCGCTGGCCTGCTCGGATCGGGACTTGTGGAGCTGCGCTTCGGTGGATTTGCTCTTCAGTATTTGAACTTTCAAGCGGTGAAACTTAAACCACACTGAACTGAACTGAACTGAACTAAACTGAACTGAACTTCAACTCTGAAATCTGGACTTTACTAGAACATGTTAAGCTGCTTTGACACAATCTACATTGTAAAAAGCGCTAGATAAATAAACTTGAATTGAATTGAATTGAAAGTGTTTGGAGATTTGGGTAAAAGCCCAGTATAAGCAACATGTATGATTTCAACTGCAAATGTAAAAAAAAAAGCTAATATATTTGTGTGTTGCTAGTTTTAACAAGCATCATTAGCGCCATGTTAATTTTTTGCCAAGCAAAGAGATTATTAGCATATAAAAGAGGTGTGTTTGGGCTGACATGATAATGACTTCATTTCAAAACTCGCGGCAGCAGATAGCATCCGGTTAAACTGCATAGTAAATGCGGGGGGAAAATGATTTTACCCTGAAATTCCATGCTCTGAGCTGTAGTGAACACTGTATTTGAGTTCGAAAGAGAGCAGAGAGACTTACTGTAAAAAGCGAGATGAGAAAAATGAGAGCGCTTGTGTGTGTATATTGGCTGCGTTTGACGCCAGCTGTCCCAGTGTGTCCAAAAAGCAGGTTTTCTGCAGATTACCTCCCTGAGCCAGTTCTGTCTGCTTACTGGAATGAGATTAACAGCTGTACGTGTGTGTGTGTGTGTATGTGTGTGTGTGTGTGTGTGTGTGTGTGTGTGTGTGTGTGTGTGTGTGTGTGTGTGTGTGTGTGTGTGTCTCTCTATGTCTATGTGTGTGTCTGTGTGTCTCTGTCTCTATGTGTGTGTGTGTGTGTCTATGTGTGTGTCTCTATGTGTGTGTGTGTGTGTGTGTGTGTCTATGTGTGTGTCTCTATGTGTGTGTGTGTGTGTGAAAGCATAGATTTGAAGAGTAAGCTAAGCACATTTGTGTTCAATTCTGCTATTGTTTTTTTTTCTTTCGTTCTTTACTGGTCCTCTTCAGTTTCTGCATGTGCACCCACTTGGGCAACCCTGGAGACAAGCTCATCTCTCCTGCATTGTAACCATGACAACCGCATCCAGGGCATGACAGTGTCTCGTGCGTGCAGATTGTCAAGTCTGGACACACAGAGGGCTTTTTACTGAACTACAGCAAAACGCATGTCTAAAAACACACTGATGCCTCATAGACAGCCCTGACATCTGACCATCTGACGCTTTATATCACAGAAACACCTTTTCTGTCAGTTTCCTGTTGGAGGTAAAAGCGCTCAAGTCAGAACGTGTCTAAAAAAAAAAACAGCTATTGTAGGAGAAATAATCAAACATTTATGAGCGAGGCATGAAGGGGGAGGCAGGAATGAGTGAAGGAGAAGGATATCTGGGGAAAAACAGGAATCTAGGTCACAGATGCCGTGAAACGCACAGACGGCTTCGGCACATCAGCACTCCCTCGTTCATTTCATTTAGCAGACGGTGTCAATGAAACTATAATGATCAATGAACTGCACAAATATCAATCAAGATATTCACTTTTCTTGCATGTTTTTTTTTCTCTGTTAATATTAGCACCCGTTTTTTTTTGTTTTTTTTAGGATGTAGATGTAATTGCATTGTGTTTTATTTGGTTGCAGTCTGTCTGAATGCATTGTGAACGGCTGTAGCAGCTTTTTGATGGTGTGGAGAGGCGCGCTGCATGTAAAAGCGGTCTGTGATGCACTGGCAGAATTTGCAGTAACATGCTTTGCATTTATTATTAATTCATGTGTTCCAATGGAAAAATACTGTATATTTATCGAGTGGTTGTAATCCATATTGAGCATCCTTGATTAAAATATATATCTTTGGAAAGGGGTCCTATTTTGCTTTTGAGATACAGTTGGAGTCAGAATTATTCGCCCTCCTGTGAATTTTGTTTTCATTTTCAAATATTTCCCAAATGACGTTTAACAGAGCAAAGAAATCTCCACAGTATTTCCTATAATATTTTTTCTTCTGGAGAAAGTCTTATTTGTTTTATTTCGGCTAGAATAAAAGCAGTTTTAACTTTTAAGGGAACTTCAATGCTATGTGGAAACTTCCACTATGGGGATTTTGTCAGAAAGCCAATCATTTGAAGAGAAATAAAACAGGCCAATGAAATGCCAATGAGTTGGTGGTGTCAGTGCACGCAGCTGGCAACAATCACAATCAATTCATGTATAAGAATGCCAGCTGTGCATCACAAACACATCTTTTTGCTTTCAGAAGCCTTATCTGCAGACTGAAAGAGACGTTTTGTTGTCATTCTCCGACTTTGTTCGAGAGAGAGAGTGAGAGAAAGCTGCCGTCTTCTGAGAGGCTGATTTCTTCCGGTTCCAGTCGAGCTGGGCTTCTCCCGTCCCTGGGGGTTTCGCTGGACCGGCACTTCAAGAGCGGTGAGTATAAAGCAAATTCTCCTAAAAGAGCAGCACCGTCGTGCAGCGCATCTTTTTAAAGACGCCACTACGACCATGCATTTCTAAATGCAGTGGTTCCCTGTCCATGGATGATGGGCACGAGCACTGTGTTGCATGTCTGGGGGTTCAGCATGTTAATGCGGTGCTTGCGGGCAGCGCATGCCATCACTGCGATGGCATGTTTGTTGCGCAGCTAAGATCGCGGCTTGCTCTTGCAAAAGAGCGAACCACCCCTGTTGTCCCCCGCAAGTAGTGGTTTGCACTCTGGCAGATCTGAGGGTCACAGTGGGGGTCAATCCGCCACTCTCTGGCTTGTGGACTTCCCATTCCTCTCACTCGCCCTCGATGGTCGATGGTCGCCCTCTGGACACAGCTGGCCCCGGGGCATGCGTAAATACGCATTTCTCCAGTGAGCCTACTCACACAGATACTGTGTAACGTCAGGGAGGACGAGGAGCAGGTCTGTTTATTGCGCCTTTATGGCTCAATCGGACCTGAGCTCTCTCCTCGTGACGGCCCCTCCCTGGCATATCCCTTTTGAAGAAGCTCCTTCTTCTTTGAGACTGGCACCATCTGGCACCCGCCAGATCTCTGGAACCTCACGTGTGGTCCATAGATGGAGCACGGAGGACTTGGGTGACTTACCGGTTCGGTGGTTAACACCGTCACTGAGGGGTTGACGTTGCAATCATCCCTGCTCTGAGGATGCGGGGATGACGGCGCGCTTGGAAAGCATCTTCTCATCATCCAGTTCCCAGAGGCGAGAGGCTTGATAATTAAATCAATCCTGTCCCCCTCTCATACTCTCTTGGAGATCTCTCTTTGGCAAGGTCTGCTCGATCCACTTGACTCAGTATCTTAAAGATTTCTTTCTATGTAGACAGCTCTACTGGTCGTGTTGGCATCGGTCAAGAAGGTCGGGTATCTGGAGGCATTTTCGGGCCGGCCCACTCTCATGTTCTCCTGAGACCCCGGCCCATCTAGGTGCCCGAGGTTCCTACAGTGCTTTCTTTTTAGACCACGTAGTAAACCTGCAGGTGCTGCCTATGGAGGAGGCAGACCCAGCCCCTTTCTTTGCTGTGTCCCATTCGTGCTCTGCGCTATGTGACCGCATTAGAGCTTACGCTCTAAGCAGCTCCTTTTCTGTTATGATCGGCAGACGAGAAGTGCCGTATCCATACTGAGGTTGGCCCATCGAATAGTGGTTGCCATCTCCCTCGCTTTTCAGTGCCAGGGTGAGCCGCATCCCCCGGGAGTGAGAGCGCACTCGACTAAGAGTATCGCCTCCTCTTGGGCGTGAGCACACGGCGCCTCTCTAACAGACATTTGTAGGGCTGCGGACTGGGCGACACCTATACATCCGTAAGATTATAATCTTTGAGTGGAGCCGATTTTCCTCACGTGTGCTGGATAATGCCAGTGAATGAGGAAATTCGGTTTGGTGTTGAAACAGACTTGTTACGCCTTTCTCTCTAACTCAGAGATACGTGCGCTTTAGGGGCGAACCCTACAGAGTTCCTCCGAAGCCCCCAGCACCTGACCCAAGGAAATGCTATGTTCCTTTGCCACAGTGATTGTACCTTAGCTGACAGCTGTAGTTCGGCTTCTTCAGCTAGAAAAGGTGTGTTTGTGATGCACGGCTGGCATTCTTATACACGAATTGATTGTAATTGCTGCGTGCGCTGACACCGCCAAATCATTGCCATTTCATTGGCCGGTTTTATTTCTCTTCAGATGATTGGCTTTCTGACAAAATCCCCATGGTGGAAATTTCCACATAGCATTTCCGTTCCCCCCTCGGGGAACGAGGGTTGCATAGTAACCATTTCGTTATTGTTGTAGTTGTAGTAGTTGCTGTTGTTGTTGTTGTTTTTTTTAGTAGTTGTTGTTGTTGTTGTTGTTGTTGTTGTTGTAGTAGTAGTAGTAGTAGTTGTTATTGTTGTTGTTGTTGTTGTTGTAGTAGTAGTAGTAGTAGTAGTAGTAGTAGTAGTTGTTGTTGTTATAGTTGTTGTAGTAGTAGTTGTTATTGTTGTAGTAGTAGTTGTTGTTGTTGTTGTTGTTTTTTTAGTTGTTGTAGTAGTAGTAGTAGTAGTAGTTGTTGTTGTTGTTGTTTTAGTAGTTGTTGTTGTTGTAGTTGTTGTAGTAGTAGTAGTAGTTGTTGTTGTTGATTTATATAGCACATTTTTTACAACACAACATTGCCCAAACTGCTGAACACCATCAATACTAATTAAAATAAAAAATCACACAGAACATAAGTAACCTTCATTTATTCATTTTCTTTTCGGCTTAGTCCCTTTATTAATCTGGGGTAGCCACAGCGGAATGAACCGCCACACATAAGTAACAACTAAAACGTAAAAACAAACCCCTCAACATTGAAAAGGCTCAAATGCTAAAGAGTGTGTATTTTTAATAGCGTGTTAATGCTAAATGGATCATATCACTGTTTCATCATTTTACAGTTGTAGATTCCTCACCACCTGCATTCTTTTATCTTTTCCTCAATTTTTTCACATTCTCACACCTTTACAAAATGTTCAAAAACATGAACATAATCAATGTCTAATAGACGTCTAAGCATAACTGGGCAAAAAAAGCCACATTTGAGCTGTCAATGAACATTTAATAGATGTCTAAGAATAGCCCAAAACTAGATTAGACATCAAATATACATGAATGAATGTCTACAACGTCTAATCTGTGTATTTGATGAGAAAATTGCTTGGTGGTATACTTGACCCCATTGAACAACATTGAACGGTAGTGTAAATATACTTGCACAGCAGGCGTGTATTTTTACGAAGCGCACGTGTCTGCTGGGTTTTTGTTAGCGGTTTTGACAATCGGTTTGTTGCCATGTTTGCAGGTGTGACATGAGTCGCTTTGTTTTCTACTTTGATAACATCTCTCAGATCATTTCAGCTCACAAAAAGTTTCCTTCAGTGGTTTATGAAATAAAAAGAGAGAGAGGAATATTTGCCTGAACTACTTTTGATGGTGCATAGTGAAATACAAATGAAGATAATTTACTTGCAATACAAATTAAACAAATTTAAAGCCTGGCTTGTTCTCAGTTAACCAAGCAGTCAACATGTTTTCAACCTTTTTTCAAATATTTCCCAAATGATGTTTAACAGAGCAAGACATTTTTCACAGTATTTCCTATAATATTTTGCCTTCTGGAGAAAGTCTTATTTGTTTTATTTCGGCTAGAATAAAACCAGTTTTTAATTAAAAAAAAAACATTTCAAGGTCAATATTATTAGCCCCCTTTAGCAATATTCATTCATTCATTTTCATTTCGGCTTAGTCCCTTTATTAATCTGGGGTCGCCACAGCGGAATGAACCGCCAACTTATCCAGCACATGTTTTACACAGCTGGATTGCTTTTTAAAACTGTCGGTTGGGTTTGGGGAAGTGGGTGGACAGGTCAATCAGTGCTTTTGAAAACACTATTGGTTGGGTTTAGGGAAGGAGGAGGGTGGGTCAGTCAGTCAGTCAGTCAGTCAGTCAGTCAGTTAGTCTGTCGACAGCTGCCTCTGGTGGATTTATGCGAGAACAGCAGGCGCAAATGGCACTCGTGAGAGAAATTTGAGATCTCAAAAAGCATACACGGGTGGATTCGCAAAAACTTGCCACTCTCCAGAAATGTATATAACGGTACGTTTTCAGAATGAGCCTGGGTTGCTTTTAACTAACATAATGGGAAAATGCAGTTTAGTTCACAGTGGCAGTTCTTTTTGAAATATAGCTTGCAGCTGTTGGATTTTTGTTTGTACATATGTTTATTTTTATTGTATGCAGATTCCACAATTGTCAGCAAGCTGGAGTTAAGTTCCTCTTCTTCCTGACCAAAACAGTACTTGAATGTGACATTGTGTAATTGCGACTACAGAAACGAGAAGTAGATTTTCCAACAAGCTCATGAAGGTATTGTGAGGACACTCTTAGCCAGT
The DNA here is from genome assembly GCA_903798125.1 of Danio choprae. Lineage (NCBI taxonomy): Eukaryota > Metazoa > Chordata > Actinopteri > Cypriniformes > Danionidae > Danio > Danio choprae. The sequence goes on along the minus strand of CAIGQW010003411.1, from coordinate 974,951 downwards.
GATAAAATCACAACACAGAACCACAGCTTGTTTCCCAGGTGACAAAAATGTTCTAAGAATGTTTTGATTACGTTGCTTTTACGTTATTTTAACGGTAAAAGAAATTCCTGGACTATTTTGAAGGGATGTAAACAAAAATAATGGTCCCAACGTTTACATTTTACATTTTTAATTTCTATAGCTTCCGAGAATCCTAAATGAGCCACATATTGATAAATAATGTTATGACAGCTGTTTTAACATTAAGTTATGATTGATTTACCTCTTGTTACAGTTTTGAAATCGTTCGATAACAAGCAGGAAATGTTCATGGGCCAATGACATCCCCACATAGAAATGGTCTATAGGATCAACTCAAAACTTTCAGAAAAAGTGAACAATATATACAGTTGAAGCCAGAATTATTAGCCCTCCTGAATTATTAGCCCCCCCGTATATAATAAAAGGCAGATTTTTTCAACACATTTCTAAACTTAATAGTTTTAATAGCTAATTTCTAATAACTGATTTCTTTTATCTTTGCCATGATGACAGTACATAATATTTTACTAGATATTTTTTAAGACACTTGTATTAAGCTTAAAGTGACATTTAAAGGCTTAACTAGGGTAATTAGTAAAGTTAGAGTAATTAGGCAAGTCATTGGACAACAGTGAATGTGTTTACATGGACACCAATAATCCGATTTTATTATGATTAAGGCAATACTCTGATTAAGAGTCTACCATGTAAACAGTGATTTTTGATTACCTGCTCTGCCGTTTACCTTAATAATTTATGTTACTAGGTTAATTAGGCAATTTAGGGTAATTAGGCAAGTCATTGTATAACATAAAAAATATTACTCAAAGATTGCTAATAATATTGACCTTAAAATTGACCCTAATTTTTTTAAAAACTGCTTTTATTCTAGCCGAAATTAAACAAATCAGACTTTCTCCAGTCCAAAAAATATTATAAATATTATAGGAAATACTGTGAAAAATTCCCTGATCTGTTAAACGTCATTTGGGAAATATTTGAAAACGAAAATAAAATAATAATTCAGAGGAGGATCATAAATAATGTTTTGTAGTAATATTTTGAGAACAATAGTAACAACCCAATAACTTTGGATGAATGTTACTGGAAGAACGTCCAAATCTTTAAGTTAAACCTAAAAGCTCTGAGAATATTCCCTGTTAGCTGCGTCATTGCTTTAATAGAGCCGGATTAACCTGCTGCTGAATTTGATAGAAATCTAATGTGAAGATTAAGCGCACAGCTATAACCATCCAGCCATATAAACTGGCTCACCCTGAATTAGCGCTGATTTTAGATTTGCGTACTCACATTAGCACATATTAGCATGGGATTAGTAAACAGCAGATTACTCCAATGCACTTTAATCTATTGTATTGACATCTACTGCATCAATTTCTGATGTTTTATGTCTACACTGTAAAAATAAATAATAATAAAAGTCATAATAAAAAGTTATGACGGGGCGATATGGTGGCTGAGTGGTTAGCACTGTCGCCTTACAGCAGGAAGGTTGCTGGTTCGAGTCCCGGCAGGGCCATTGGCGTTTCTGTGTGGAGTTTACATGTTCTCTCCGTGTTGGCGTGGGTTTCCTCCGGGTGCTCAGGTTTCCCCCACAGTCCAAAAACATGCGCTATAGGTGAATTGGATAAACTAAATTGGCTGTAGAGTGTGTGTGTGTGTGTGTGAATGTGAGAGTGTATGGATGTTTCCCAGTACTGGGTTGTAGCTGGAAGGGCATCCGCTGCGTAAAACATATGCTGGAATAATTGGCGGTTCATTCCGCTGTGATGACCCCTTATAAATAAGGGACTAAGCCGAAAGAAAATGAATGAATGAACTAATAGCACTGTATTCCCTTACATCCTAACCCACCCTTAAACCAGCAAACCCATCTCTAACCTAACCCGTATCCCATCACAAGACCACCAGAGTGTTCTCCAATACATTATGAACACAATAAGTACATTGTATTTTGTTTACTATGCAAGTACACAGTAGTTAAGGCCACCTAATATAAAGTGTGACCGAAAACTGAAGAAAGTGAAAGTATATTTCACTGATAGCCTCAGGTTTTGGTCCCCACTGTATATCACCGCTTTACCTCTGTTACCCCTGCTGGCTTTGAATCCTCAGTTAATCCATTTGTATGTTTACAATTTCATATCAAATGGATGTAGAGGTTACTGTAGCATAGCCTAAGCTCCTGCCTGAAGAACAGACACACACACACACACACACACACACACACACACACACACACACACACACACACACACACACACACACACACACACACACACACACACACACACACACACACACACACACACAGCCTGATTGTGACCTAAATATCTGCACAAAATCACTACACCAGCAGAAATCATCATGCTAAGAGAAATAGGTCACATTTTAGCCCATCACTCGATTAGATTTGACCGTCCAGACTGAAGCCGCTCTGACCAGCACTTCTGCTGTGTGATTGACTCTTTACAGGTCATGTTTAATCATCACACATCAGCTCTGGAAATGTTTGTTTTGCTCTTTAGATTGTTATGTCAGTTGTATTAATGACTCCAAAAGTGGCCTTTTTACAACAATGTTACCAGTTTTTTTTTACTATTGAATTAATTAATTAATTAGTGTGTGTGTGTTTGTTTGTTTGTTTATTTATTTATTTATTTATTTATTTATTTATTTATTTATTTATTTATTT
>CAIGQW010003411.1:957273-967404 GCA_903798125.1 Danio choprae | reverse complement strand
GTGTGTGTGTGTGTGTGTGTGTGTGTGTGTGTGTGTGTGTGTCTCTGCCCCTGTGGATATTACTCTATACTCTTACTGTAAGACAGCCGTGAAAGCTTCATATGCACTATTGAACTCTAAACTCACAGTGGATATTGATGAAGCTCAGGTCACTGCCAAAACACACTTGAAGTACCCCGACGCTGTTTAAACTATAATCTAAGGTGGATGTAGATGCCGTCTAGTCAAAAAATCTCCTCTAAAACTGAGTTTTTAACTCTATGTTACATGCTTGTGTTGTTTGTGTCCTGTTTTCTGTTTTTCCCTCTCTCCCTCGCTCTGTTCTCCTATGTTTGCTTTTTTATTTTCTCAGGTTCCAGTCATTGGTCAATTAACTTGTCAATCATTTCCTCCCCGCTGACATCACTCTGACGTCCTGTTCAATAGGCCAAGACCACCCTGGATAAAAGAGCGGGCCTGACCACTCACCAGTCCTTCTTGTACCTTTTGTCTGTGTTGTACATCTGCTTGTGTTATTGCGTTGTGTTAAGAATTCAAAACCCTAACTGTGTATTCTGTTGTTTTGTTGTTGCCCGTTTCTGTGTTCACGTTATCCGTCTGCCATCTGTATCAAACCATTTATCTGTTTTATTCATTTGTCCCATTGTTTACGAGGCTCAGACGAAGCGGAGAGGTAAGAAGGTCACATTTACAGTGATAAGCAATTTGGCTGATTGCACCAGACGCAACACGACAGAAATTTAAATACAGCCATTCAGAAGCACAGAATATGCACTCACTCAAGAAATGGTAAGGTTAATTAATAATCTAAATTAATACATATTAAACGTCTTTAACAATATTAAATGTACATGCTGAATCTCCTTGTGTTGGTTTTGAGTCATAGTTCTGAAGTTTATTATAACGGTTTATTTTATTTTCAAGATCTGAGGTGAACTATCTGCTGCTGCTTTCAGTAGTATGGCAATAAATGTCATGTAAAACGGCGTTCAAACTCACATTGTTAGCATTTAACACTGAATAAAGCACATGAGGTGTACCTGAGGTGAGCATTGTCAGATTTCTGTTGTTCAGCTGCAAGAAATAGAAGCTGTTTCTAATATATCAATTCGAGGTGTTGGTTAGAACAAAAACTCCTTTTAATATGAAAATATTCCTTCTATTGCGTGCCGCTGCTTTTATATAGAACACGGTTTAAATCAGCCTTCTTGGTCCTCAATCTGGCAACCTGCGCTTGCGTTTGTTTTGATCCAGGTATGCAATACCTAGTTCAACCACTGGGTGTCAAACTTACATACTGCACCTTTAAAGATAACATTAAGCGGCACCCCAGTATATTTCTGGTACATGGTAACTGACGCTATCTCACGCTAATTTGTCACTTTTTGATTTAGTGGCTAACTTGTATGGATTTCGTACAATCGTATAACTTAGTATGATTTGCTCATCCCCCAATGACGGTTGGGTTAAAGGGTGGGGTTTGGTGCCACGCCTCCTTTTAAAAATCGTACATTTTTGTAAGACTGAACTCTACTGAACTGGACTTTATTCGCCATATTGACCGTTACACTTTTCCCCATTCAAAAAGATACGCGTGACATGTCTTGTGTATTCTATAGTCTTTGGTTATATATACATTTGCAGTTATTATTTAGCAACAATCCTTGAGAGTTCTGCTAATCTGTTACCATGGAAACGAAAACAGCCACTCACACAGTCTTCCCTCTAGAGCCCCTGCTCCTCACTAAAGTGTGCTTAGTCTGTTTCATCATTCTAGCACAGTTTTTTTTTTTATCAATGGTAGATGAAACCATATAAATGTAATTCATGCTATGTCAAATCTTTAACCCTAATAATAAAAAAACAACCAATTTAGCAAGTGGCTAAATGTGAGGTAAAACTGTGGACTTAACAACCCTGCTTCACTGTAGAGTATGGTTAAGCGCATATCAGTTTGGTTTTGCACAGCTCTGTTTACACTTCCACTACAGTTTAGTATTGCTTAAAGTAGGTGGGAATGGGATTACCGATATAGTTGCACTGTACTGTCGTGACATCTACATAAACAAACATGTGACAAAAATCATGCCACAACACAGAGGCAATGAACGCTACAGATGTAACGGTGTTCTTGAGCTATATAAATATAGTGCGTTTAATGTCTTGGGTTGCACATCAAATTACGCTGGTTATGATGATTCTTTTGGACCAATCAATGATCAGCAGTGCGTATACATTATGTTTTGGTAACAATAGGATGCAGCTTGCTTTGGACCTCACCAAAGATGGTACTAAACAAAAAATGACAACAATATCTCACGCCAATTCATAAGTGTTTGATTTAGATGCTAATTCATATACATTTTTATGATCTCATTTGTACATTTTAGTATGATTTGTTCATCCCCTAATGACTGTTGTGTTTAGAGGTGGGGTTTGGAGCCAGGCCTCCCCTTAAAAATCATAGTTTTCATACAACTGAACTCATATGCATTTGTACGAATTATTCATTCATTCATTCATTTTCTTTTTGGCTTAGTCCGAGGTGCTCTGGTTTCCACCACAGTCCAAAGACATGCACTATAGATGAATTGCATCAACTAAATTGGCCGTAGTGTATGAGTGTGTGTGTGAAAGCGAGAGTGTATGGGTGTTTCCCAGTACTGGGTTGTGGCTGGAAGGGCATCCGCTGTGTAAAACATATGCCGGAATAGTTGGCGGTTCATTCCACTGTGGTGACCCCTGATAAATCAGGGACTAAGCTAAAGGAAAATGAATGAATGAAGGATTTAGCTAAATAAATTAGTCAAGGTTATCTGTTTTTAATCATTTTTATTCTTTGTTTTTATTTTCTTATACTCATACATTCATTCATTCATTTTCAACCTCTTTTCCGGGGCCGGGTCACGGGGGCAGCAGTCTTAGAAGAGAACCCCAGACTTCCCTCTCCCCAGACACTTCCTCCAGCTCCTCTGGGGGGATCCCAAGGCGTTCCCAGGCCAGCCGAGAGACAAAGTCCCTCCAGCGTGTCCTGGGTCTTCCCCGAGGCCTCCTCCCGGTGGGACATGCCTGGAACACCTCCCTAGGTAGGCGTCCAGGAGGCATCCGAAACAGATGCCCGAGCCACCTCAGCTGACTTCTCTCGATGTGGAAGCTCATGACCATAGGTGAGAGTAGGAACGTAAATTGACCTGTAAATCAAGAGCTTTGCCTTTCGGCTCAGCTCCTTCTTCACCACAATGGACCGGTACATCGACCGCATTACTGCTGCCGCTGCACCAATCCACCTGTCAATCTCATGTTCCATCCTTTCCTCACTCGTGAACAAAACCCCAAGATACCTGAACTCCTCCACCTGGGGTAAGGACTTTCCTCCAACCTTTCTTATACTTGTTTCTTTTATTCATATTTATGTTATGCACTTTGAATTATCATTGTGTATGAAATGTGCTATATAAATAAACTTGCCTTGCCTTGCCAAGGTTTTTACCTTGTTTACTGGGATTTCTGTGCATTCAGAAAAGTATGGAGATAGGGTGTTAAAAAATATCCTTAACTTTTAGTTTGGTTGTTAATTCGGTTCTGCGCATATTCAAGATTAAAGGTAATAATGTAAATAAGGTTCAGTTTCTCACATATATTGATCATGTTGCTTCATAAGATCTCAACGTATCATCAGGAGCCACAGATAATCACTTTGTTTGACTCTTCAAGACCATTCATGACATTTTATGAATCCCAAAAAAAGAAAGAAAGCAGAGTTTCAGCCTAAAATCGTCTTTAATATTCTACTGAAGAAAATCTACAGCTTGACTGATCAGAAGATGAGTAAAGTAGCAGCAAATGTCCATTTTTGGCTGAACTCCCACTTTAAGTCTTGTGGATAATTAAGAGCAGAAACCTATGTTAGCATCTTTTAATCCATTTTTCCTCCAGCAGGGAGCTTTTATGCACATTCCATCCAGCTCGGAAAGTTGGAATGCTCGACTTCCTACTTGGAACAGTGCAGTAAAACGCCACTTGACGTTGGACTTCCAACTTGGAAGCTCATTTGGAAACCCAAAACTCTGATTTTGCAAAATGCAGATGTCTGACGTAATGATCAGTATATCAATCTATTTGACAAATACACGCTGCATAGCATTGCATTTTGACTTTGAGTAGTATTGCTGCAATTTACATTTAGTTCTTATTTAGTTCTAATCTCCTGAGCACCAGGAACCAGACTTTGATGCAATACTTTGATGCAAGTTTCTTATGATAAGTCAGTTGAATACAGTATATTATGGAGAACAGTACACACACACACACATACTCTTTCAAAAGTGCAGGGTTTCATACAATTCATTCAGGTTGTCTCAACACAAATCAAGTTAACAAATTAAAGTGGAATGAACATAAAACAATTAAGTTACCCCCAAAAAAATCGAAACAATTGTCTTGTTTAAGCTCATTTTAAATCGGTAGTTTGAACAAGCAGAATTGTTTTTTGAGTGCAGAAACACTACTCGCTCGCATACCAGGAAGCTGAAATTGTGACCTCTGAACCAATCCAACTATTCATCATGCGCTGCCTCGTCTCAGTTCGGATGGGTTCGCCAGCTGTGAAACATGCGCACACACAGGCATCTGTGACCCATCTGCACACAGCGAGTCTTGGGGGCCGTTTATCAAACACTGGAGACACTGAGACTAACTTTCATACTCACACACACACACACCCCAAACTCTCCCTGCTGCTCTTTTGTCCATATACTTTCACGGGGTTACGTTGCAACAGCATTTAAAACAAATTAATAATCGCAAAAATGAGGTAAACAGACATTGAGATTTCCTTTGTGATGTTTACATTTATTCGTTCAGCAGATGCTTTTACCCAAACTCATTTACAAATGAGGAAAGCACAAGCAAGTTGTCATAAATCATTGCGTTGGCTTGACTGTTATTATACATTTTTTTTTATTTTGGATAAACTTCCCAACCTGAAACCAAATGACTCTACTGTAACTCGATCAAATTTTCAAGCAACATTCAACATCCTCAAAGTAACCTTTACCCTATTCTGCAGTATCTTTTCTAGTACTATAAAATATATTACCTCACTGAAAATGTTTGCATGTAATTCCTTTAGTGTGTCGAATTGTTATGTGGCATCACAGTGGCGCATTGAGTAGCACGATCGCCTCACAGCAAGAAGGTCGCTGGTTCGAGCCTCGGCTGGGTCAGTTGGCGTTTCTGTGTGGAGTTTGCATGTTCTCCCTGTGTTTGCATGTTCTCCCCGGTTTCCTCCGGGTGCTCCGGTTTCCCCCACAAGTCTAAAGACATGCGGTACAGGTGAATTGGGTAAGCTAAATTGTCCCTAGTGTATGTGTGTGAATGAGTGCGTGTGGATGTTTCCCAGTGATGGGTTGCAGCTGGAAGGGCATCCGCTGCGTAAAACATATGCTGGATAAGTTGGCAGTTCATTCCGCTGTGGCGACCCCAGATTAATAAAGGGACTAAGCCGAAATGAAAATGAATGAATGAATGAATGAATGAATGAATTGTTATGTTACCACGCACATATTGTCATCATATACAGATCTGAACTTGTACTGTATTGAGTTTAGGCTCAAAACAGATTCTCCCATGTTATGCAAAATGTCTTATTCAGCTGTAAAAAATGAGCCAATTGTAATGCTCAGAATTATGATTTGATGAAGGCTTGTATTTACAAGATCTTTACATGACAATTCAGAATATTTGATCAGTATTTAGTCTACTATAGTAAACTGGGTGATCTGACTTCATGCTAATTTCACCCCTTCTGGATTTCACATCCCAGTCGGCACCTTGATGTCAAAACAGCATCAAAAAACACGTCAAAAATGCTAATCGGTTTGATGTCAAAACCTTGACGTCCATTTGACATCCAGGCATTGATGTACTTTTGACCACCAAAAATAACGACACGAAAAGTATTATAATACAAAGAAAATGTTAATGGATTCATCCATTTACACTGGTTTTTGTTTTTGTATCCAATGTATGTAAGCTACCTTAATGCCAAAACAGCATCAAAAACACGTCAAAAATGCTAATGGATTTGATGTCAAATCCTTGACATCCGTTTGATATGCACACATTGATGTACTTTTGACCACCAAAAATAACGAAACAAAAAGTATTATAATACAAGGAAAATTTGAATAGATTCATCCATTTACACTGGATTTTGTAAGCAATGTATGTAAACTACATTGATGTCTAAGCAGCATCAAAAACACCTCAAAAATGTGAATGGATTTGATGTCAAAACCTTGACGTCCATTTGACATCCACACACTGATGTACTTTTGACCACCGAAATATAGACACAAAAAGTATTTTAATGGATTCATCCATTTACACTGGATGTTATATGCAATGTATGTAAACTACCCTGATGTCAAAATAACATCAAAATTGACATTTAACATTGGTGTCAGAACAGTCCTGTGTTTGATTTTTGATGTGTTTTGACGCCAATTTTAGATGTCAATTTTATGTTGTTTAGACATCAAATTTGCATTTTGGCATGTATTTTGGTGTTTTTAAGGTGCTGCGATGTTTATTCAAAGTTATTTTTTAACTTCAAAATCTCTCAGTAAATTGCATTGCTGCAAAATGTCAAATTCAAAAGTGTAACAAGCAGTGATGGTGGCGTCATATTATTTGCTTACTGAATTTTGAATAGTTCTTATTCTTTGTTTGCATACTGAATGTCTGTTTGACCATATATGGCCTGAATTATGGTCACTTTTTTCAGTAACACTCATTTCAGAAATAATTTCACCCATTTATTACCTCCTATTAAAGTAAACATTTCATAAGAATAGCAGCGGGCAGAGCTAAAGATCTCTTTCTGTTAATTTCAATTGCATTAAACAAGGTAGGGACCTCACGGTGGCGCAGTGGGTAGCGCGTTCGCCTCACAGCAAGAAAGTCGCTGGTTCGAGCCTCGGCTGGGTCAGTTGACATTTCTGTATGGAGTTTGCATGTTCTCCGCGTGTTGGTGTGGGTTTCATCCGGGTGCTCCGGTTTCCCCCACAAGTCCAAAGACATGCGCTATAGGTGAACTGGGTAAGCTAAATTGTCCTTAGTGTATGTGTATGAATGAGTGTGTATGGGTGTTTCCCAGTGATGGGTTGCAGCTGGAAGGGCATCCGCTGTGTAAAACATATGCTTGATAAGTTGGCGGTTCATTCCGCTGTGGCGACCCCAGATTAATAAAGGGACTAAGCCGAAATGAAAATGAATGAATGAATAAACAAGATAGTTTTGCCAAATCAATAGAATTATTGTGAACGGATGGGTTCAGCGAAAGCAAATAAAATCGATTTACAAGTTGAAGCTCACGACAAGTCTGTCTTTAAAGGCTTATCAGCTAAAGTTAAAAATTAATATCTCTGTCCATATAAAGAATGCAGCTTCCAGAAAGCGCTTTGAAGCATTTTCTTCCCTGGAAATAGTGGCGTAATGTTATGTATTGATTGGCATACACAGAGAACAGAAAACAAGAAGTGTAATAATAACAGATTCTTTTTCTAAATACTATGGTCTGATTATATAACCTTTTGGAAATGCAAATTTAGTTTCATTATTCATCTGCATGCTGTCAGCATCAGGCAAGGAAGTGAGCCTGATTTTGCATATGTGTTCCAAACTTAGTAGCTATATCAGGATATTTACCCACACCATGATTTGGATAGTTTTTAATTTCCTATAAATGTTATATAGCACAGTTAATTTCACTGTTCAATTTTACACTTCGTTAAAAATGTAAGCTTTTTTTGCAGTTATCATTAAACTTTTAATGACACCATGAGCCACCAGTACTGATGTGTTGGTTTGGTTCACCGACTTGGTTAATGAAACACTTAAAATATCATCACTTCAGCAATCTTAGTCTTTCTCATGGACCAGTGTTTTTAATGTAAGCCTGTGGAAGTTGCTGTAATCTTCTGGAGTGCTCTCTTGAGTCAAATTATAATTCTCAATTTCAATTTTTTTTTCCATCAAATGAAGTCATCCTGGTCCAGAGTAAAGCTGAATCCGACCAAATTCAGCAAACACTCGCAGAAACCAAACCCTCCCACAGATGGAAAAGCTTTTTGGTCCGGCTTAAATCCAGGTTGTGTTTGGAATAGCTAAAAGGACAAAGATCCAACACGGGTCACGAGTAAAGAAAAAAACCTGCTCTCTTCTGCTTAATCAAGTGTAATTGCGTGTTGTGTTACGTGCCATGAACTGCGTCTAAATTGTCAGTCGTGTTTCTTCAGGCGTTTAATCTGATTATATATCCTCGTCTGTGTGGGGTTTGCTATAATTTAGTGCGGTTTCTTGGTGGCGGAGGACCGATGAGAAATGGATAAAACTATAAAATGACAGATAGATTGATAGATGGATGGATGGATAGAACAATAAAATCAAAGAAAGAAAGAAAGTTAGTTATGGATGGATGAATGGATGTAACAAAAATTAAAGAAAGAAAGAAAGAAAGAGAAAGAAAGAAAGAAAAGAAAGAAAGTGATAGATAGGTGGATGGATGGATGGAACAATAAAATCATAGAAAGAAAGAAAGAACGAAAGAAATAAATAAAGAAAGAAAGAAAGAAAGAAAGAAAGAAAGAAAGAAAGAAATGAAAGAAATTTAGTGATGGATGGATGAATGGAAGGATGGAACAATCAAATCAAAGAAAGAAAGAAAGTTAGTTATGGATGGATGAATGGAAGGATGCAACAACAATTAAAGAAAGAAAGAGAAAGAAATAAAAGAAAGAAAGTGATAGATAGGTGGATGGATGGAAGGATGGATGGGTTAATAAAATCATAGAAAGAAAGAAAGAAAGAAAGAAAGAAAGAAAGAAAGAAAGAAAGAAAGAAAGTGATAGATGGATGGATGGAAGGATGGAATAATATGTGAAAGAAAAATGGATGGATGGATGGAACATTCATTCATTCATTTTCTTTACGGCTTAGTCCCTTTATTAATCTGGGGTCGCCACAGCGGAACGAACCGCCAACTTATCCAGCATATGTTTTATGCAGCGGATGCCCTTCCAGCTGTAACCCATCACTGGGAAACATCCATACACTTACATTCACACACATACACTACGGACAATTTAGCTTACCCAATTCACCTATAGCGCATGTCTTTGGACTTGTGGGGGAAACCGGAGCACCCGGAGGAAACCCACGCAAACACGGGGAGAACATGCAAACTCCACACAGAAATGCCAACTGACCCAGCCGGGGCTCGAACCAGCGACCTTCTATCTGTAAGGTGATTGTGCTACCCACTGCGCCACCGTGCTGCCTGGATGGAACAATAAAATCATAAAAAGAAAAAGAAAGTTAGTTATGGAAGGATGAATGGAAGGATGGAATAATAAAGCAAAGAAAGAAAGATGGATGGATGCAAAGAACAATAAAATCTAAGAAAGAAAGAGAGAATGTCTGTATGGGTTTGCTATAATTTAATGTGGTTTCTTGGCGGCGGAGCTCTTTGGATTTCCTCTGAGAACCTGTTGGATCAGAGTGTCCATTCCAATCTTATTCCACTCGCTCCACTTTCATAACTAACTCCAAATGTGGCCGATCCCACTCCCAAACGTCCTGCTCACACACCCTGCTCGGAGGTTTTCAGGGCGGTGGGTTAATCAGAAGCAGGTTTGTGAGTCTGTCTACGCCCTTACAGTGGGTCATACTCACGTAAACATGCTGGACAGCGATGGAGAGCTTTTAGATGGATTACATGTGCGGTGAAGCATTTTTTTTTTCTCACATTGGAAAACGGTCAAAGATGAATCCTCAACACACACACACACACACACGCACACACACGCGCATACACACATACACACACAATGATTGCTGGGACACATTTCAACTCACACCCACACATCCATCAGAGTTCAATCTGTTCATGTTTAATATCAACATTTTGACAACATATAAAACGCAAATCCCTGATAGATAAACAGAGCTTTCTGCAGGATAATCCATCTGCAGAGAGATAGATAGATAGATAGATAGATAGATAGATAGATAGATAGATAGATAGATAGATAGATAGATAGATAGATAGATAGATAGATAGATAGATAG
>CAIGQW010003411.1:933899-946773 GCA_903798125.1 Danio choprae | reverse complement strand
CACACACACTCATTCACACACATACACTACGGACAATTTTTAGCTTACCCAATTCACCTATAGTGCATGTCTTTGGACTTGTGGGGGAAACCGGAGCACCCGGAGGAAACCCACACCAACACGGGGAGAACATGCAAACTCCACACAGAAACGCCAACTGATCCAGTCGAGGCTTGAACCAGCGACCTTCTTGCTGTGAGGCAAACGTGCTACCCACTGCGCCACCGAGAGGCCTAATTTAATTTAATTTAATTTAATAATTTTTTCTGAATTGCCTAAAGTACCTAAGTAAATTTGAAAACTTCATCCCATGTTCAAGTTTTTGTGCTAGAAATGTATGCAAATTAGTGTATAATTAATTAAACTATGTCTGATTTGCATATTTGAACATAACACTTTAATAAACTTGCAATACAAAAAAATAAAAATAAAAATGTGTTCAATATTCTAAAGACAATCAATCAACTGTGGAAGTGTGGTGAAAACTATTAGTTAATTTAGTTACCCAGTAGTGTCATGCCCTAAGAATGGATTTGGCCTAATGCCACTACGTCTAGAAACGATGTGTGTTCATCTCTCCCAATAGTGCGCTGTCATCTGGAAGATCATTTTGCTCATCTGTCTGTGAAAGATTCCCTGTCGAATGTTAGAATGGCATGCAGCAGATGTTTTTGCGATGTTCATGAAACATACAGACTGTCAGCGCCGAGCGTGTTTGAACATCGCTAACATCCATTCTTGCGTTGGTCTGATGGTAAGAGATCTCAGTCCTCGAGGGCCTGATAGAGTTTCCTTGTGTCTGAGCCATTAAAGCAGATGGGATTGTATTGGGAAGTTGCAGAGTACTGACCTTAAAGCACACTTGAAATCAAACTAACCATATTGATTTTATTAGCTCACACTGCTAGTTTTGTTGGGAACAATCCATCTATTCATGTCATTAAGAAAAAAGCTAATAGTTTGCCCTTGTAATCGAAAATTTTAATCTGAAAATGCACTTCCTGTTTGTTTTCAGTTCGATTCTCAAATGACGTCAGTCTGAGGTATTGGGCGGGGCTAACATACTTAACCACGCCCCTCCAGCTGCCAGTTTTGACAGCAAACAGAAAGGGTGAGGAGGAGGAGGAGGAGTCTGTTAGGTTGTAATAACTCTCCCCAAACCTTTTTCCAGATCTTTCTGAATGAAACACCTACTTTACTACATCCAATCAGCTCTCAGTACAAAAAACAAGCCACGCCCACTTTTTTCTCATTTAATATTCCGATTCTCTAGGAACTTCGTCATAATACGAAATAAAAAATAAAATGGTCGCAGCTTTTGTTTCACGCAGGCTTTAAAGGGGTAGTTCACCCAAAAATGAAAAGTCCGTCATCATTTACTCACCCTTTCTTGCTTCAAAGCCACAAAAGAAGATATTTTGAAGAAAGTTGGAAACCTGTAAACATTGACTTCCAGTGTTTTTTCCTATTATGGAAGTCAATGGTTACAGGTTTTCAGCTTTGGTCAAAATATTCTTTTGTTTATTAGAAGAAAGAAACTCATAAAGGTTTGAAATCATTTTTTCTTACTTAGATTTTTTTTGTCTTGTTTCTAGTCCAAATATCTAAAAAATCTTAAATTAAAAACCATTTTCCAGACAAGTCAAACATATTGTCTTGTTTTAAAAAAAATAATAATTGAGTTTTACCTTAAAACAAGCAAAATAATCGTATGTCAAAAGGAAAAAACTAGTTTATTTTGCTTGCCTTATTGGCAGATTATTTTGCTTGTTTTAATGAAAAGCTCACTTAATTTTGGCATATTATTTATTTAAAAAAACAACAAAAAATTTCTTGTCTAGAAAATGCTTCTTAATTTAAAGATTTTTAGATATTTGGACTAGAAACAAGACACAAAATCTAAGTATATATGGGTGTTTCCCAGTACTGGGTTGCAGCTGGAAGGCCATCCGCTGTGTAAAACATATGCTGGATAAGTTGTCGGTTCATTCTCATGTGGCGAACCCTGATGAATAAAGGGAATAAGCCGAAGGAAAATGACTGAATGAATGAACTGTGCATAATTCTAAAATTAAGTTAACAGCTTTACTCACTTTTCTTAAGTCAAGTCAACTTGTTGCTTATAAGGCAACAGTTTTACTCACTTTTTAAAAGTAATCTGATTACTTTTATCCCAGCATTCTTTATACAGTGCAGTACCACCTTTAATGTAACATGTAAGCTTGCTTGTGACAGTCTAATTTCAAATTTATGTATTTTCTTTTCTACGGGTGCAAATAAAATGAAATGTTTACCGTCAGATTAACTCAACATGCAGCGTGATTCACTCCTCCTAGAGTCATTACTGATTTCACCATCATTTAACTGTGTTTAGCTCTGAATAAACTCGGTTTTGTTATCTGCGTGAATCAGACACTCAGAACTCAAGCAAACGCGCAGTGCTCAGACAGAAAGGCTGCGGAGAATGTGCTGCCGTCAGATTTCAAGTGCCCTGTAAACATGTTTGTGGCGCTGTTTGCATTTTAAAGTCTGCCGAATGGGGTCACGAGCGAAGAAGTGGCATATTTTGTCTCTGAGTGATTCACACGTGGAACATTCTCCACAAGTGTGGGGGGAACATGGTTTGAATATTTTGAAATGAATCATTTGAAGAGGAATGAATCGAGATCTCGAGGGGGTTTTGTGGTGGGAGCTCATGTTCCCCTTAGATCTAAGAATGGCATTTGGGTATGGTTTCCACCAGCTCTGTGCTGTGGTTTAAGGGTACAGTCCTTCCCACTGTATCAAGATGAGAGATAAATGAAACTATTTTATGTTCTCATGGAGATATTTTTTCACACTCAAATGAACACATTTTAGGACCTTTTCTTCTGCCAGTATGAATAAGTTCAGGTCAGGCAGATGCCACTGCTGATTTGCTGAACCTATAAGCGATTACATTTTGTTACATATCAAATACACTGCCAAATGTACCAAAAGCAGAATGAAAAATCAATACTTGCTTCAATATTTGTTTTACTATAGTAAAACTTGTAGAGAACCATTAATGAAATGTGGAATATTGAAAACTATCAAACATATTAAATCTATATATACATATCTATACCTATTAAAACGTTCATCAAAGACTAACAAATAGAATTTTTGTCACTTTAATTTTTGTCTATTTTAACGATCTAAGCGCAAAGTCTAAAGCGCATTGCGCAAAAGCATTAGGGTGTGTTCAAATCCACTTTTGCTATTTTAAGGATGGAAAAATATGGTTTGCGCCCCGGCGCATGGTCTAACAAGGTTGTGCTTATTCTCTTAATGACTTATGGGTGTGTTTTGAGAATAAACCAATCAGAGTCTCATCTCCCATTCCCTTTAAGAGTCAGTTGTGTCGTGCCATGGCGCATTTGCTATTTACTTTGCAGACTTTGTAAGTGGAAAACCTGAAGGCAAGAAAAGCAAGGATAAAGAATTAGCCTCTTTCATTCGGCCTCTTTCCTTTCCTTTTACTCTTTCCTTTTACTCTTTACTTCCGTGGATGAGGAAACGATGGAAACTCACTCCACTAAAGACATCCATTAGCCTATATATTTAATTTAGTTTGTTAAGCGCAAAGATTTGTTTCAAAACTATTTCTAAATTCAGTTATAATTTCCAGCAACGAATAAATTAACAATAATAACAAAGTGTGGTAAAAAACCACCCATATAGTGATGCAGACGTCTCCAAAACCCTACAGGTGGACAAATATAAACTTGTTTTTATTAAAACAAGTATAAATATTCATTCATTTATTCATTTTCTTTTCGGCTTAGTCCCTTTATTAATCTGGAGTCGCCACAGCGGAATGAACCGCCAACTTATCCAGCATATGTTTTATGCAGCCGATGCCCTTCCAGCCGCAACCCATCTCTGGGAAACATCCATACACACTCACTTATTCACACACACACTACGGCCAATTTAGCTTACCCAATTCACCTATACCGCATGTCTTTGGACTTGTGTGGGAAACCGGAGCACCCGGAGGAGTGCAACACGGGGAGAACATGCAAACTCCTCACAGAAATGTCAACTGACCCAGCCAAGGCTCGAACCAGCGACCTTCTTGCTGTGAGGCGATTGTGCTACTCACTGCGCCACCTCGTCACCCCATATATAAATATGCATATAATAAATAATACTACTAATAATAATAACATTATACAAATGCAAATTGTCCTGAATAAACTGAAAAAAGCCCACCGAGATGAAGAAGGCAGTGGAGGCAGTGGTTTTTATATTTATGTAGAAAATAAGATTTTTGTAACATTTTAATCCTTTCATTTTTTTTTTCACATGTAAAGATATGTGTGTATTGCAGCACATCCTGTGTGTATCAAGCAATGTGTAAGTGTTTTGGACCTGCATAGGTACATAACTAACGCGCTCTGTGCTGGACTTTAGAGCAGCTTTTAGTTGGTCAATGGCGCAGTCTATTTCAGTTCCTCAAAATAGCAACGCGCCAACAATGCGCCTTAACACACCTCTTTTTCAGACCAACACACACATGAGTCCACAAAGTAGCGCAAATGGATTTGCTATTAAAACAACGCGGCGCAAAACATGAAAATGACTGTTGCGCTGGTCTGAATGAGTGTGTATGGATGTTTCCCAGTGATGGGTTGCAGCTGGAAGGGCATCCGCTGTGTAAAACATATGCTGGATAAGTTGGCGGTTCATTCCGCTGTGGCAACCCAAGATTAATAAAGGGATTAAGCCAAAAAGAAAAAGAAAGCGACCTTCTTGCTGTGAGGCGATCGTGCTACCCACTGCGCCACTGTGCAGCCCAGGCACAATATTTTTCACATTAAAATGTCCTAAAACCACTAGAACAGTGTTGTATATTTTGCTGACTTTTGCGTTTGCAGTCTACCAGATGTTTCGAAGAATGTTCAAATCTGAATTTAATTCGATTGATTAAGAATTTTTAGATATTTGGACTAGAAACATGATCATCCAGTTTAATCTAAGTAAGAAAACAGTTTTTTGCGGCGAGTCTTTTAAATTATGATGAATTTGATTAAGCTCGCTTGTGAAAGTCTTGATTTCATTTCAAGGCAGAAATTCTCTAAATTCCTTTGTGCTTTGTCATTTGAATAATATAGCAATGTTGGAATGAAACATACAAGGTGTAGGTATATAGGTATACAGGTTACAAAATGAAAAACAAAATAGTCAAAATGTAGTTCGAGAGGTCATATACTGTATTGAACGCTTTAAGATAAAATAGTAAAGGAGTAGTGCATGCCTAAGATAATTATTGCTGTATTTTTAAGTTTACTTTTGCATTTACATTTGTAATAAATATCTTTACAGGCTGTTCTTATTCATAACACACAAACCCAAAAGTTAGGCTATACTTTTTACTATGATAGTAAGCTTGTTATATAGTGTGTTTAGTTATCCTGATCTGCAAATCTATAAAATGCAGAAATAAGCTGTTATTTATTTATTTTTCAGATGTTTTTTCCCTTAATGAAAATAAATTAGGGGCTTCGTGGTGGCGCAGTGTGTAGCAGCAAGAATGTCGCTGGAAGCCTTGGCTGGGTCAGTTGGCATTTCTGTGTGGAGTTTGCATGATGTTCGGTTTGCATGTGCGGTTTCCCCCACAGTCCAAAGATCTGTGAATTGGGTAAGCTAAATTGTCCGTAGTGTATGAGTGTGTATGGGTGTTTCCCAAGTGATGGGTTGCAGCTGGAAGGGCATCTGCTGCGTAAAACATATGCTGGATAAGTTGGCGGTTCATTCCGCTGTGGCGACCCCAGAAATGAATGAATGAATGAAAATAAATTAACATATAGATCTTAATACTGTCAACCCAAGCTACTGTCATTTCTAAGAGACAAACAATTTTTGCATGTGCAGCTACAGTAAATCAGGTGTTCATGCCACCATCTGTACAACTCCACAGTGGGTATTGTAGTCTCTCAGGCAGCGTTGCCAGGTCACGATTTTCTGCACAATTAGACTCATTTAAAAATGCAGTGGCACAAAAAAAATATGAAGTTGAGGGAGGGGGGGGGGGGTATTTTTGTTACAAAAAACAACAACTGTGGCTGAAAATGTAATAATTTTTTTTTTATGAAAATTGATCCTGGAAGATATATCTGGCAACCCAAGGGCCACTGCAAGTGAGCAAGTTAAGTTATGCCCACATCTGAGAGAGAAGTGTGCTCAAAGTCAATCAATACTTTTACACGTATACCACAAAATATCAGAGAAGATATGGTGATCTTTTTCCTGTATGGTAATCAACCAATTGACTCTGATTGGACAATAAAAATCAACAAGGCTATTTTTCATTCCTTCTGCGCGGGTTTGGAGTTATCATTGGGTTGGACAGTTTACAGAATCTGGCAACCCTGCTCTCAATCTCACTTGCCCACATATCAAATCAGCAACCTTTCTTTTTTTCTTGGTTGAAAACGCTGAAGCATAGCACAACCATCAGCACAACCATGTGCTTTCATCTTCCAGATGGCGAAACAGAGCCAAGAGGATATGAGAAAAGCTTTTTTTGTGAACTTCCTGAAGACCTTTGTTTTGACCTTTAAATAGTGTTCAGACTTCCACCAGACCTTGTGATGTGAAATAAAACTTCCTCTTGTGGTCTGCTTAAGATATCCATACTGCTGTTGTTGATGGCCACTTTATTATTAACCTGAGCTGCCACATCTGTTTAATATGTTGATTTGCTGCTTAATGTATTTTGCCACACATCATTTTTATTTACTGCTACATTCGCATGTGATTAGTGCTGCTGACTGAGCCCATGTCATGTAATTTGTTATTATTATTATTTTTATTAAAATGTTTTAGGGCGTCGCAGTGGGTGGCACAATCGCCTCACAGCAAGAAGGTTACTGGTTCGAGCCCGGCTGGGTCAGTTGGCATTTCTGTGTGGAGTTTGCATGTTCTCCCCGTGTTCACGTGGGTTTTCTCAGGGTGCTCCGGTTTCCTCCACAGTCCAAACACATGCGCTATAGGTGAATTGAATAAGCTACATTGGCCGTAGTGTATGTGTATGAATGCAAGAGTGTATGGGTGTTTCACAGTGATGAGTTGTGACTGGAAGTGCATCCGCTGCGTTAAACGTATGCTGGATAAGTTGGCGGTTCATTCCGCTGTGGCGACCCCAGATTAATAAAGGGACTAAGCCGAAAAGAAAATGAATGAATGAATAAAATGTTTTATTTAAAAAAAAAAATCTTTCTTAATGTTTGAGGTTAGTAAGACTTGAATAATTTTGCAAAAACTTACCAAGGCAGCATTTTCATCAAATACTGATACTTGCAACTCAGATCCAGTTTCAGCCAATCCCCTCATGCCACCTCTCCTTTGAAAAGTCTTCAGTCCAGCAGTTTAAAGTCTTTGGGCTTGCTTTGATGGTTTGCATTTGTGCTTTTTGCTAATATTTTCGATAGTTTTGATATTCCCATTTGTTGATAGTGTTCGTCCTCATTTAATTTACACTGTGTTGTTGTTGTTTGACTCTTGTTGCTGTGTGTTCTTACCCTTGTGTTACCATTCCTTCCCTTCCCCTTAAGTTTGTCATTGAGGTTAGAAAGGCTGGTAGGCAAGTAAACCAGCCCTTGTAGTTTTGGTTAAGTTGTTAGTTAGTGTAGATTAGGTAGGACATCAGTGACGTTGAAGATTTATTTCTCATATCTTTTGTTTATACGATTAGATTAGAGGGAATAATGTTTGGATATTAGTAAGACTGTTTTGGTTTTGATTGGTTCTTTTCTTTAGCGCCGCCCATAGCCAGTCTTTCTAAAAATTTTGTTTATTGTTTCTAAAATTGTAAATATTGTAAATAACTCGCTCACTGTTTCACCATCACCACTTGTAAATAAATCACTATTATTTGTACACAAGTACGTCCGTCCTTACATTGGAGCACAATTTCCTTTTGAGTTTCTGTTTTAACCAAATACTCAGTCCAAGTGTGCAACCCCACACCCCTAGACTGCCCAGGGGTTGTTAATTTTTTTTACATTTTTAATAAATATTTAATATTTAAATTAATTTTAAGTTAATTTTAATATTTAATAAATAAAGAAATTGAGGGCGGCGCGGTGGCGCAGTGGGTAGCACAATCGTCTCACAGCAAGAAGGTCGCTGGTTCGAGCCTCGGCTGGGTCAGTTGACATTTCTATGTGGAGTTTGCATGTTCTCCCCGTGTCCGCGTGGGTTTCCTCCAGGTGCTCTGGTTTCCCTCACAAGTCCAAAGACATGCGCTATAGGTGAATTGGGTAAGCTAAATTGTTTGTGGTGTATGTGTGTGAATGAGTGTGTATGGATGTTTCCCAGTGATGGGTTGCGGCTGGAAGGGCATCCGCTGGGTAAAACATATGCTGGTGGTTCATTCCGCTGTGGTGACCCCAGATTGATAAAGGGACTAAGCAGAAAAGAAAATTAATGAATGAATAAAGAAATTGATTGATTGATTTATTGATTAATTCATTAATAATTAATTAATTCCTGTTATGGAAATCTGAATATTCAGCATCATTACTCCCGCCTTTTAAACGTATTCAAATTCTTCAGAAATGATTATAACATGATGATTTGATAATCATATTGGTGTTGAAAGAATTTAATTGCATTGTGCAAATATATATATTTTTTTAGTTATCACAGCTCCGTCAGTGGTAGTGGTTGAGCTCAAGTGCAAATAGCAATAGCATCTTGAAAAAGGGGCGGGACATGTCTGATACTAGAGAGCATTTGATTGGTCAGAAGATTTGATGAGAAACTGAAATTGATCTATTTAGATGGAAGTGACAAACTGCAAACTTTGAATGTTCTAAATGTGAATTTTGTCACTGTTTTGGAGCCCACTAGCTTATAAATATCCTTAAGACCAACATACTGATACTATTTCAGAGAACAATACAAAATTTCAAGTTGTCATGAACCAACATTTGTCTGTATAAAGATTTTTACATCAAAAAACATTGGATATTTCCTGTTTTGTTGGCCCTCATCAGAACACACAGTTTTATAGAGTGTGGCAGATTGTAGACTTGGAAATAAACACCTACTGTGATTGCCTGTGATTGCCTGACAGCTTCGCATATTTGAAAATGATTATATTTGACTTTTTGCTTCGAAGATTAGGTCCCAAATTTCCACGTGATTTTTCTTGGCCTCATCTACATCATGCGATTTTCTGAGTACACCTATTTTTAATAGAATTGTACCATTATAAATGTCTTTAGTGTGATTTTTGATCAATTTATTGTTCTTTCTGATAAAATTTTAACTATAATTATTTTTAAAGCTCACCTTAATAGAAGAATATCCTTAAATATAATTTTCATTTGTGTTAATTTACTGAAAAACATTACCAAAATATTTTTACATTTAATTAAACTGTTAATGGGCAGCATGGTGGCGCAGTGGGTAGCACATTCGCCTCACAGCAAGAAGGTCGCTGGTTCGAGCCTCGGCTGGGTCAGTTGGCATTTCTGTGTGTAGTTTGCATGTTCTCCTCCTGTTGGTGTGGGTTTCCTCCGGGTTCTCCGGTTTCCCCCACAAGTCCAAAAACATGTGGTATAGGTGAATTGGAAGCTAAATTGTCCGTAGTGTATGTATGTGAATGAGAGTGTATAGATGTTTTGCAGTGATGGGTTGTGGCTGGAAGGGCATTCGCTGCGTAAAACATATGCTGGATAAGTTGGCGGTTCATTTCGCTGTGGCGACCCCAGATTAATAAAGGGACTAAGCCGAAAAGAAAATGAATGAATGAATAAATTGTTAATTTTCTTTATATTATATTTATTATATTTGGAATTTTATTGACAAAGTGTTTGAGGTTGAGGGTAATTTTAAAAACAGAACTTTGATTAGGAGATAGAATAAACCTTTTATATGTAGCATATTTAAAGAAAAATCCCCACTATCACAAAAAAGCAACTGTGTGTGTGTGTGTGTGTGCGTGTGTGCGTGTGTGTGTGTGTGTGTGTGTGTGTGTTTGTGTGGGTTGTATTTACAGACGTGAAGCTGTTTAAGGCCAGTGTGATGCTGCATTCACACCCGGCGCTGACTTGAAAACACACTGAGATGAACGAAGGAAGTCAAACAAAACACACTTGCACACAAACTACTGATATACATACACACACTAAAAACAAACCCCTTGGAAAATACGTGAGTTATAAATGTTTTGACAGCTTTGCATGTGCGAGGTCAAATGCTTGCACATGCTCAGTATCGCACCGTTACTTCCACTGTTACTGCAGTATCATATAAGTAAAGATCTTCGTAAATCAGTTATATTGCTGTTCTGGACTAGTTATTATTTATTATGCCAAGCTTTTTGTGGCTTACTGTCAGGCTTTTGCATTGGTACTGCCTTATTGCGTCACTTCTAGTTTTGAGAATATAATGTTTATTGAAAGGTTATTGTGAATGATGTTTGAGGATAATATTCTCCCTGCGTTTAATTAAGTTTCTCTTGCGAAATTATACATGGAGAAACTTATTTGTAGTTGACCGGTGCAGTACTTAAGCCAAAAGGCACACTTTGTACCTGAAGGGTCCACATACTACATATTACTACCTGAAGTGTACATATTAGTACCTAAACATAGTGTGAATTTTGAAAAGGTACTGCCCCAGTGTCCGCCTTTGTACCTTTATTTCTGAGAGTGTACTTTTATTTCCTCTGATAACATACAAGGAAAACGCATTTATAGTGCTTATATTGTGCGTTTCCTTCTGTTTGGAAATCTTCAGAAACTCTCCTTTTGCATTTGACAAAAGGTTTGAATTAAAGTAAGGGCTTGGAAATAGTGATGCTTTTTATTAATTGGTCAATTGTTAGTTTTAATCATCATAAATCAAGTCAATCTTATTTATAGTACTTTCACTGTCTTATTTTGAAGCTTTTCTATGAAATATAGGATAGTCTATATAGGCAATTGTCCACAAAACGAACTTTTTACTTAATAAATTCTCCTTTTGTAAAGTGTAGATAAATAATGTAAAAATATTTATTTTGAGGCAATCAGCTATGTATTTAAAGTACTTGATTTGTATTTAGTTTATTCCTCATACTGTCATTAAGTAAAATAATAATAATAATAATAATAATAATAATATTAATAATAAGAATAATAGTAATAATAATAATAATAATAATAATAATAATAATAATAACAATAATAATACTAATATTATTATTATTATTATTATTATTAATAATAATAATAATATCGTAAAATATATAAATAAATAAAATATAGTTTTATATAAAGGTTTAGACTGTTTTAAATAAAATATAAATACTGTGTCCATATGGTATTGTGGGCTATGATTAAAGACAGGTTTAGTGGTTTGCTAGAATGTAAGGATGGATTAGGGGTTAAACATTTTGTCAACAATGTAATTAGAGATAATTGAATAGCAGAGTGGACCAGACTTTACACCAGCAGTCAGTCTGGATCAGCATGGGAAATATTTCTGGCCTAAGCTGGTCTTTTCATCGAGGTGAAAGAGCAATATGAACAATACCGGAGAGGTATGGAAAGAGCAGAGGTTGGAAATGAATGTGAATGGTGGGAAAGAGTAAGCGAAAGAGAAAGTGCAGTGCAGGAGGAGGTTCAGACAGAGAAAGGGCTCTTTAAAAGGGGATGTGGGAATGAAAGAGGGCAGGAAAACAGAGGAATGAGAGGAGAGAGGGAGATTTAGCTGTGGGAATGAAGACTCGAGCTCTGCTGGAAGAAGAGGCTCTTGGCAGGAGACTGAGGGAATTCATACAGGATTAGTGGAGTGTCTGATGCTTACACACACACACACACACAGACACACACACACACACACACACACACACACACACACACACACACACACACTACACTGAACATTTTTGTGTCATGTTTGTGATGACTATAACATGCCTTTTTGGCCCCTGTGCTTTCTAAAGGTTGTAGCAATTAGCCTAAGAATGTCTTGTGAAACTAAAAAAAATGGACTATTGCTATTATGAGCTAAATCAGATGACAGAAATGTGTTTAAAATGTCTTTCATTCTAAATGCAGTCAAAATAACTACTTCAGCAAGTGCTTAACCTAACTGTGTCAGCTATGAACTAAACTGTAATAATTTAGGCATGAAATAAATTCAGAATTGTAAGAAAACAGAAGGTGATATAAAGTCAGATTTCAGAAAACAAGTCTGAATTGTGAGAACTGAAGTCCCAATCCCCGGAGTACCCGGGGAACACCCACACAAACACGGGGAGAACATGCAAACTCCGCGCAGAGAGTGCCAACTGGTTCAATTGAACCTTTGGCCTTCCAGCTGCGAGGCTGCAGCGCCGGCCGCTGAGCCACCGTGTCGCCCGATCATAGAATTGAGGAGGAGGGAGAAGGGTAGGATAGAGGAAGGGGGTTTCCAAAAGCGAAGATGAAATGAATGAGATTTAGGCAGGATATTTATAGTAGTTTTGGAATGATCTGATAGGCTAGCTAATGATTAGTGATAAGGATCAGCTGTAGTCGATCATATCACGTGCTCCTCTCGAAATTAGTTTGTGAAACTTCACTTAAAGTCCGAATTACAAAGGGAAATCCAAGCAATAAAACTGAATTTCATGAGTAAACTCATAATTGTTAGATGTAAAGTCATTGGAAGAATGAAAGTCATAATTGTGAGATGTCACTATTGATGTGATGCATTAGTTGAACAAAAGACAATTTTCACTCAATAGAGTAAAACATTCATTCATTCATTCATTCATTCATTCATTCATTCATTTTCATTTCGGCTTAGTCCCTTTATTAATCTGGGGTCGCCACAGCGGAATGAACCGCCAACTTATCCAGCATATGTT
>CAIGQW010003411.1:834033-858899 GCA_903798125.1 Danio choprae | reverse complement strand
ACAGACAGACACACACACACACACACACACACACACACACACACACACACACACACACTACGGACAATTTAGCTTACCCAATTCACCTGTACTGCATGTCTTTGGAATTGTGGGGGAAACCGGAGCACCCGGAGGAAACTCATGCAAACACGGGGAGAACATGCAAACTCCACACAGAAATGCCAAACTGACCTAGCCGGGGCTCGAACCAGCGACCTTCTTGCTATGAGGCGAATGTGCTATCCACTCCGCCACCGTGCTGCCCTTATTGTAAATAGTGTTAGCCAATGTTCATTATCATTACCAAGAGGTCTATAGACATTTGAAGCACTCAGAAAAAATTCTGAAGTAACGTTTTCATAACTTAAAGTGAAACGTAAGCAGAAGAACATATTTGGTTAGTTGGGATTGCAGTATTTCACTACATCCTGAATGTTTGTTCAAGAGGACGTGCCGCCCTGTTAAAACTCAGGATGTCTTTCTACTTCCTGCTTTCAAACTTTTCAGCCATAAAGACAAATAGCAACAGATGTGTCTAGCCGGACAATACTCTGTATGTGTGTGTGTGTGTGTGTGTGTGTGTGTGTGAGACATGTCAGGACACAAATCTGTATAATGACATATGTATGACACAGGTATTACAAAAAGGGGGTGAAATATGAGGACATTGCTGACGTCCTCATTTCTCAAAAAGCTTATAAATCACACAGAATGAGTTTATTCAGAGAGTAAAGCTATACATGGTTGGGTTTAGGGGTAGGGTGGGGTTAGGCCAATACAATATACGGCTTGGACAGAATAAAATGAATGGAAACCTATGTAATGTACCCACTTTTCACAAAAACAAACATGTGTGTGTGTGTGTGTGTGTGTGTGTGTGCGTGTGCGTGTGTGTGCGTGTGCGTGTGCGTGTGTGTGTGTGTGTGTGTAATCCAGTCATGTAAATCCTGTGATTATGCTCCTGATTTAAAGATCATGTCGGCTCTTATTTTGGTTCCTATGCGTGAATGTCTTATGAAATGAAATCATAATCAGATTATCACACACACGCACACACGCACACACACACACACACACACACACACACACCACACACACACACACACACACACACACACACACACACACACACACACAGATTCTACAGCACTGGTTTAATAGTGTACAGTACAAACTGTTTGGTTTAAAGTCACTATGAAATCTAAATTTACCCGAGTTAACCTCAAAACAAAAAATAAAAAAGGTCGTCATTTACTCACCCTCATGTTCTTCCAAACCCGCATGTTTTCCTGCCTCCTGCATTTTCCTCTGAATTTTACACTGCGCTGCTGGATCTTGTAATCAGAAGAAATGGAGACGGAGTCGTTGGGGACAAAAATGGGGAAAAAACAAATAGGATCTTAAAAGTGGTTCATAAAACATTAAAAAAGCAGTTCATCATGTGTCCCTAAAAGTGTAAAATAAATAAATAAATAAATAAACAAAGAGATCTTCAGTTAAAAGTTTCAAGCCATGAATCAAACCAACCAGCTTTAAGATGGGTTAAAACTTCAATTAAAATCAAAACTCATTCATTCATTCATTTTCTTTTCGGCTTAGTCCCTTTATTAATCTGGGGTAGCCACAGCGGAATGAACCACCAACTTATCCAGCATATGTTTTACACAGCGGATGCCCTTCCAGCTGTAATTCATCGCTGGGAAACACTCTCATTCACACACATACACTACAGACAATTTAGCTTATTCAATTCACCTGTACCGCATGTCTTTGGACTGTGGGGGAAACCGGAGCACCCGGAGGAAACCCACGCCAACACGGGGAGAACATGCACACTCCACACAGAAACGCCAACTGACCCAACCGGGACTCGAACCAGCAACCTTCTTGCTGTGTGGCGATAATGCTAACTTTTAATTAATAAGAACTAAATACATTTTAAAAATAATTGAAACAAACAAATTAAGTTGAACATTACTAAATGTAATTTGTGTGTTTAAATTCAGCCCATAGAAATTGTTTGCAACCACTTACAGACCTTAAATAAAATTAGTAAATCCAATGAATCATATTTTTTTTCTTCAGTGCATCCAGCTATAAGAACACGCAATGTAGACTAGCTTGAAGAAATTCTTAAGTGAATACGCTGCAGATGTAAAGCTGAGCGCTGAATGAGAAAAGCAGGCTGTCGGTGGGTTTGGAGGAGGGTAGAAAAGGGTTATTGAGGATGAGGGATGATGAGGGGGGGGGGGGGGGGGTGAAAAATAGGTCACACCGTTGAACACGCTCTCAGAAACACAGCTCTATGGCAACATGACAGCAGCAGATCAGCCAAAACACCAAACTGGAGCAGAATCACAATGAGCTGCAGCCAGACAGATACACACATCCGAAACATCAGTGTGTGTTTGTATGATTCTACAAGAACACAATCGCTAAAACATAACCATGCTGGAATTCAATGATTGATTTAAGCTTTTGTGCTTGGAGAAAAAACAGCATTAGACATGCTTTCTCACATACTGCTGAAGTCAGAATTGTGAATTCTCCTGTGAAAATATTTCCTAAATGATGTTTAACAGAGCAATAATATTTTCTTCTAGAGAAAGTCTTATTTCGGCTAGAACAAAAGCACTTTTTTTTTTATTAAAATTTTATCAAAAAACATTTTAAGCTCAAAATATATATTTTTTGATTGGCTACAGAATGAACCATCGTTATACAATGATTAACTAATTAACACTTAACCTAAAAACAACTATTAAAAACAAAGACAATCAGTCCTAAAATAATGTTCATTCATTCATTTTCTTTTCGGCTTAGTCCCTTTATTCATCTGGGGTCGCCACAGCGGAATGAACCACCAACTTATCTAGCATAGGTTTTACTCAGCGGATGCTCTTCCAGCTGCAACCCATCACTGAGAAACACCCATACACTCTCATTCACACACATACACTATGGCCAATTTAGCTTACCCAATTCACCTATAGCGCATGTATTTGGACTGTTGGGGAAAACCGGAGCACCCGGAGGAAATCCACACCACACCACAGAACATGCAAACTCCACACAGAAATGCCAACTGACCTAGCCGAGGCTTGAACCAGCGACCTTTCTTGCTTTGAGGCAACAGCGCTACCGCCTACTAAAATAATGCAAAATACTAAAATAATAATGGGATCAGTAAGAGTTATTTTTAATATTATACGTGTACATCAGTACCTCCAGGATTTTGTGAGAACAATAGTTTTTAAAAAATTGAAGAAATATAGATAGTGTCAAACAATATCAAAATATATTAAAACATGTCCTTCCAAATTCTTGGAGCAATGAAAAAAATATATGAAAATATCCAAACTAATTTCTAAAATAAATAAAATGACCTTAAAGAAAATTTCATATTTAAACTTGGTGATCTTTGTAGACTTTGTTGTTAAAAAATGTTTCAGTTGTGTAACCATTAAGAGGGAGTTTATCATTTAAATCTTCATTCATTCATTCCTTTCCTTCAGCTTAGTCCCTTTATTCATCAGGGGTCGCCACAGCGGAATGAACCGCCAACTTATCCAGCTTATGTTTTACACAGCGGATGCCCTTCCAGCTGAAACCCAGTACTGGAAAACACCCATACACACTCATACACTACGGCCAATTTACTTTATTCAATTGATCTATAGCGCATGTGTTTGGACTGTGGGGGAAACTGGAGCACCCTGAGAAAACCCACGCCAACACGGGGAGAACATGCATGACCTTTCTTGCTGTGAGGCGACATTGTTAACCATTTGTATTACCTGCCCAGAGACTGCAGATAAAATTTAGCTATGTAGCTAATTCTGGGGCAGTTCATTGATTGTCCTTTGTCCAAATAATAATAAACTAAATGAACACTATTATAAATGATTCACAAAGACCCTATAGTAACAAGCTGAGGCTGTGTAAGATTAAAATAAGGTTTACATGCTGCATGATAATGAAATCAAATATAAAAGCGACACTGGGCCTGAACGACACACAATTTAATTGAGAAAACGCTGAGAGATGGAGACAGACAATGGTGTTGCTCTTGCTGGAAAGCAGTTGTGCTTTCAGCTTGAACACACTTTCAGTTTCGCTGTAGGCATAACCGTAAATGCACATCAGATGTGATCTACATGTGAAGCGCAGACGCCTGTGAAAAGCTACATTCAAAATCGATAAGCAAATAGTTCAGATTCGGCACTCCAGGGGATTATTCAAGTGTACGTAAATATGCGATGCTCACTGGATAATATGATCATCAGGTTTTGTTCCTGCTGCTTCAGTGTCGTTAAAGTCTGCATGAAACTCAACATTTGTTTTTTTAGTATGACATATTTTGAAGTGAAATGGCAAGAATGAGAAAATTGGATCTAGCACTTTTATTATTATTAATCCTTGTGTGCTGTCGGGGATGTTTTCATCCACTCTGGTGTGATTTCAAGGCTTAATTTGGTGACGCATCTTATTTTGACATACATTTTGGGAAAATGCTTTGGAAGTTTTCAAAAACTCAACAAAATATACTGTTGGCTAATTTACTTCCCTTTTGTTATGTTAGTGGCTGCTTTTGCCCCATTGACCCCATTATAATGACATTTTTTGATTGCAAAGCCATGACACCATATAATCATGCATTCTTGATTGTTGCTGGTTTTCCCTGTCGGGAAGACATAAAATTTGTGATTTTTACTGTTGATCATCAGTTATAGTGCACAAAAATGCTTAGTTCCTGGCTTTTATATGAAGTATTTGTAAAAACAATTGCTGTTTTACTCTATAGAGCTCTATGTAAGACCCTAAAACTTTTTGCACAGGACTATCTAAAGGATTAATGCTGCCAACTGTTGATCAACTATAAATACAAATACAGATACAAATCTGGCCTCTTCCCAACCAGGAAAACCACCAACAATCAAGAATGCATGATTAATTGGCTTCGCATTTAAAAGATGTTGTTATAATAGAAGTCAGGGGTGGACTTAACCAATAAGCGACGTAAGCAGCTGCTTAGGGCCCCATGGAATTAGGCGACCCCAACCAAAGCCAAGAAGCCTATATTAATCATATAGGTCTTTATAACTTTTCTATCATATGTATCGTATGTAAAATCTGTCTATAACCGTTAAGATCTCTTTTCAAAAGTGGAAAGTTCTTTCTGTACTGCACAAGCAAATATTAAAATCTAATCATAAATATGGCCAATTAACTGTACATAGTTGGTTTGTGAACTTAAGGTACTTGAAGATAAAGGTTACACTTAAAATATATTTTTAATGTGCAGTTTATTTACAAAGCTACAATTTTTACAAATTTACAACTAATCTACAGAGAAGAAAATATCTATAGAGACAGAGAATGTTTTGAGTTTTAATGCTAGGGCCCCATACCTGGAGTTGCTTAGGGCCCCCAAATCACTAAGTCCGCCCCTGATGGAAGTCAATGGGGCAAAAACAGCCACGAACATAATAAAAGGGCAGTCAATTTGAACAGTACACAAGGGTTAATACTCCTTTATTTAAACAGAAAATCACATTGAGATATTACTGTCTCTCCTTCCAGTGCAACACATTCTCACTCCTGAAGTCTGGTTTATACTTGACCCGTGGCGCCTGCCTCGCGCGTGCATTTATACTTCTGCGCACTGTTTGTGTTGCTTTGCAATAAACCTTCCGAAACGCTAGTAGGTTTTTATGTTCCTATGTGTCGAGTTTCTTCACGGGTGTTTTTTTTTTCTGAACGCTACCTTAATGTACACGTAGCTAAAACCCGCTTATTCAGAAGCAGGAACTGGCGGACGTGCAACAACTTTAATCATAAGGTAAACAAAAAACAAAAGTTTCCATCTGGACTCAACACCTGTAAACACTCGCTCCATGGGGCTCGCAGCTCTTAGCACTGCCCCACCTCGTCACTGCTACCAAGCCGACCAATCACAGAGCTTGCACTACACATCGTTGTGATGTGTAGTTAAATTTTTTCGAGTGAAGTGAAGTGAAGTCCGGGCTGGACCGTATGCATGCGCTTGACGCAGAAGAATAAATCAGCCTTGATTTGTCACATATTAACTCTCAGTCAGGAGCCCTACTTGTCATTTTGTGACACTCTGGGTATCCCTTCAACATCGTTTTACGACATGCGGGGTCCTCCGATGCTTTTGATTGTTCTAATTATGCGTCCAATTAAACCGTTTACCTTTAATTGTAAAATACGAATCATTTTATAAACATGCACACTTTCGGAAATGTTTTAGATCACCTAACAACAGCTTCTCCACGATGAACGTCCAGCGTTCTCCAGCCTCCATCCCTTAGACTGCAGCTCCGCACAAAAAGTTTGGCCAGATGAGAAATGGTCGTGCCCAGCTGAGCCTGGTTTCTCTCAAGGTTTTTTTTTTCCTTCACTTTCGTCAATTGGTGAAGTTTTGTTCCTCGCCACTGCCGCCACTGGCTTGCTTGGTTTAGGACTTGTGGAGCTGCACATCGATGGATTTGCTCTTCAGTGTTTGGACTTTCAGCAGTGAAAATTAAACCACACTGAACTGAACTAAACTGAACCTCAACTCTGAAAACTGGACTGACACAGATTCATTTTACTAGAACTTCTATGTTAAGCTGCTTTGACACAATCTACATTGTAAAATTACTATAGAAATAAAGATGAATTGAATTGAACCGGAACTAAAACAGAATATTGAGTGCATCATTCCTTTGTAGCAAACTAATGGTAAGAGGGGCGTGTAAATTTAAACTTTATGTAAATGACTTTTCAAGGAACGTCTTGAACTAGAAAAATATTGGTGACCACATTTTTAAGACTTTTCCCCACACACAGCTCTTAATATTACAGGTGTAACTACAGTTTAAAGGTGGTTTGAGCTTGACCAGATCTAGTGGAAAATGCTAATGGGAATACTCAAACCCATAATAAATCCAGAGAAACTGACCATTTTCAGTTTTCATTTTGACATCTGATGAGTTTAAAGCTAACAGCAGGCAGCAAATACTAACAGATTCTAAAATAAAACAATATTGTCTTCACATTTTTTTTTTCTCGAAATTGTGCCAGAGAGTCTTTTTGTGTATCGCTTGAAGAATATAACTGAAGTGTGTGATAGAGAGAGAGAGAGAGAGAGAGAGAGAGAGAGAGAGAGAGAGAGAGGATGATTAGACTGTAGCTGACACACTGACCCACTAACACTGAGGCTTACACACACTACAGCTGTCTCAAACTCTCTCTCTCTCTCTCTCACACACACACTACTGCTGTCTCAACGTCTCATACACACACGCTCTCCGTTTCTCTAAGGTGTCTGCCCCTCCCCCATTCATTTCAATTCAAACTCTATTCTGAAGAACAGTGAACACACACACACACACGCACACACACACGCACGCGCATGCACACATACACACTTATGCTGTCTCAACCTTTTATACACACACACTCTCCGCTTCTCTAAGATGTCTGCCCCTCCCCCATCCATTTCAATTCAAACTCTATTCTGAAGAACAGTGAACACACACACACATACGCACGAACGCACGCACACACAGTTTCTCTTCTCAAGCTCAGCCAAAAATGAATCACTATTGCTGCTATCTTACTAAAGGAAACACACACACGTGAACACACATGAACACACACAAACTCACACATACACCTTCTCTTTAACTGATATATTATTACTATTATAGTATATATATATAGGTTTTTTTCAAAATCAATAAGAATAACTTTTTATTCATCAAATCAGCCAATTAGAATGAATTTTGAAGAATCGTG
This sequence comes from Danio choprae, assembly GCA_903798125.1. Lineage (NCBI taxonomy): Eukaryota > Metazoa > Chordata > Actinopteri > Cypriniformes > Danionidae > Danio > Danio choprae. The sequence goes on along the minus strand of CAIGQW010003411.1, from coordinate 851,093 downwards.
TGAAAATCCAGCTTTGAATCACAAGAATGGATGAATCAATTGTAAAATATATTAAAATATTCATTCATTAATTTTCCTTTGGCTTAGTCCCTTCATTAATCAGGGGTCGCCAACTTATCCAGCATATGTTTTACACAGCAGATGTCCTTCCAGCTGCAACCCAGCACTGGGAAACACCCATACACACTCATTCACGCATATACACTACAACCAATTCACCTATAGCGCATGTCTTTGGACTGTGGGGGAAACCGGAGCACTCGAAGAAAACCCACGACAACACGGGGAGAACATGCAAGCACAGAACATGACCTTCTTGCTGTGAGGCGACAGTGCTAACCACTGAGCCACCGTGTCGCCGTATTCAAATATATATTAACATAATTAAATAGAAAACATATATTTAGATAGAAATAAGCTGTTTTAAATTGTAATATTACAGTTGAAGTCAGAATTATTAGCCGCCCGGTATATTTTTTTCCCCAATTTCTGTTTAATGGAAAGATTTTTTCAAAACATTTCTAATAACTGATTTCTTTTATCTTTGCCATGATGACAGCACATAATATTTTAATAGATATTTTTCAAGATACTAGTATTCAATTTATAGTGACATTTAAAGACTTCACTAGGTTAATTAGGCAAGTTGGGGTAATTAGATACTGTTCTGTAGACAGGGCGACAAGGTGGCTCAGTGGTTAGCACTGTCGCATCACAGCAAGAAGGTTAGTTGATTCGAGTTCTGGCTGGGTCAGTTGGGATTTCTGTGTGGAGTTTGCATGTTCTCCTCGTGTTGGCGTGGGTTTCCTCCGGGTGCTCCGGTTTCCCCCACAGTCCAAAAACATGCGGTATAGGTGAATTGAATAAACTAAATTGGCCGTAGTGTATGTGTGTGAATGAATGTGTATGGATGTTTCCCAGTACTGGGTTGCAGCTGGAAAGGCATCCGCTGTGTAAAACATGTGCTGGATAAGTTGGCGGTTCATTCCGCTGTGTCGCCCCCCTGATGAATAAAGGGACTAAGCCGAAGGAGAATGAATGAATGTTCTGTAGACAATCAAAAAAATTGCTTAAGGGGGCTAATAATATTGACCTTAAAATGGTTTTAAAAAAACTGCTTTTATTCTAGCTGAAATAAAACAATTAACACTTTTTCCAGAAGAAAAAATATTATAGGACATACTGTGAAAAATTCTTTACTCTGTTAAACATCGTTTGGGAAATATAAAAAAAAATAAATGCACAGGAGGGCTTATAATTTTGACCTCAACTGTACATCACAATATTAAAAGTTTTTACTGTAAAACCAAACACAGCCCTGGTGAGCACAATAAACTTTTTTTCCCACCACCTCCCTCCAAACTTTTCCACTTCCTCCTCATTTACTGAATGTAAGAAATTTCTCAACCACCAACTGAACATTACTGAGCTTCTTACCATTATGAACAGCCACATTCTCATTCGGTGGAAGTGTATGTAATCTTCTATTTAATTTTCTATGTGATTCATTTCCTCCTCTGTCTTCTAAGGGGCATAAGGCTCCTTCGGGAGAATTGCTTCTCCTGCCTGTCCATCCCCCAGCAGGCGGCGGGGGTGAATTACCCATCAGCCCCGGGCGTGAGGATGGTGTGCTGAATGACAGCAGGGACAGCTTTGGGTGGCAAAACACATTCCTGACATGCCGACGGCGGGGGGTCGAGCTCCGCATGTCATCCTTACAGCAGAGGGTGGAGCATTAAAAACATGTGGCATTCCAGCTCTTCTGGAGGAATGTTCCGGGTTCAGAGCGAGTTAAAGTCCATCCGGCACTATATCGATTGCAGGAAAGAATTTAGTCTCCTTGAGGCAAAAAAAAACATGTAAAGCAGAGCCGCAGGCAATGCTTATTAAATATATCAGAAAATTACAAAAAAAATGCAGTCTGTAAAATCTGCACTTTAATAAAATAATATGACAAGAAAATCATGATAACAAATGTTACTTTAACTTATTTTATTGAGTTAATCAGGTTTCAATAACATTTTATGAGAAAATGTAACAATATTTTAGGTTTGCACGGTGGCTCAGTGGTTAGCACTGTCGCCTCACAGCAAGGAGGTGGCTGGTTCGAGTCCCGGCTGGACCAGTTGGCATTTCTGTGTGGAGTTTGCATGTTCTCCCCATGTTCGCTTGGGATTACTTCAGGTGCTCCAGGTTCCCTCACAGTCCAAAGACATGCGCTATAGGTGAATTGAATAAACTAAATTGGAGTGTGAGAGTGTATGGGTATCCGCTGCGTGGAAGGGCATCCGCTGCGTAAAACATATGCTGGACAAGTTGGCCCGCTTATAAATAAGAGACCAAGCCAAAAGAAAATGAAGGAATGAATGAACTTAATGGCAGCGTGATGCCGCAGTGGGTAGGGCTGTCGCCTCACAGCAAGAAGGTCCCTGGTTCAAGCCTCGGCTGGGTCAGTTGGCATTTCTGTGTGGAGTTTGCATGTTCTCCCCGTGTTGGCGTAGGTTTCCTCCGGGTGCTCCGGTTTCCCCCACAAGTCCAAAGACGTGCTATAGGTGAATTGGGTACGCTAAATTGTTTGTAGTGTATGTGTGTGAATGACTGTGTATGGGTGTTTCCCAGTATTGGGTTGCAGCTGGAAGGGCATTCACTGCGTAAAACATATGCTGGATATGTTGGCGGTTCATTCCACTATGGCAACCCCAGATTAATAAAGGGACGAAGCTAATAAGAAAATGAATGAATGAATGAATGAATAAATGAATGAATGGATATATTAGTCAGTTTGATGCAAGTTGAGATGACTAGGCAATAATATTTTAAAAATGTAGGCTAGTGTTACAAATGTAATACTCTCTGAAAAATGACCTATTATGCCTATTTTACAGGATGTAAAATAAGTATCTAATGTCCTAGAATGTGTAAGTGACATTTCAGCTCAAACATATATGTAAAGCAGAGCTGCAGGCAATACACATCAAAGAAAATTACAAATAATTGCACTCTGTAAAATCTGCACTTTAAAATAATTATATGACAAAAAGTCATGACAGCAAACGCTGCTTTACCTTATTTCAATCAGGTTTAAATCAAATTTAAATTAAAATTATTATAAAAATGTAACTATATTTTGATGTGAGTTGAGGTGACTAGAGAAAAACATTTTGAAGCAACAACAACAAAAAAAGATTAGGCAATAATATATATTATTTTAGTGTTACAAATGTGATACTCTCTTAAAAAGGACCTGTTATGCTAGATTTTACGAGATGTAAAATAAATCTCTGATGTCCCTGAAATGTGTAAGTGAAGTTTCAGCTCAAAAATACATGTAAAGTAGAGCTGCAGGCAATATATATTATAATATATCAGACAATTACACTCTAAATTTGCACTCTGTAAAATCTGCACTTTAATAAAATATGACAAAAAGTCATGATAACAAATGTTACTTTAACTTATTTTAATTTGTTGATCAAGTTTCAATTAAATTTGTATTAACAAATATATAAATATATATTAAAATTATCATTAAAATTTAACTTTATATTTTTAGTCAGTTTGAAGCAAGTTCAGATGACTAGAAGATTACAAAAAAAATCAACAAAATAAAATGGCAATAAGGGCGACGCGGTGGCGCAGTGGGTAGCACAATCGCCTCACAGCAAAAGGTCGCTGGTTCGAGCCTCAGCTGGGTCAGTTGGCATTTCTGTCTGGAGTTTGCATGTTCTCCCCATGTTCACGTTGGTTTCCTCCGGGTGCTCCGGTTTCCCCCACAAGTCCAAAGACATGCGCTATAGGTGAATTAAGCTAAATTGGCCGTAGTGTATGTGTGTGAATGAGTGTGTGTGGATGTTTCCCAGTGATGGGTTGCGGCTGGAAGGGCATCCGCTGCTTAAAACATATGCTGGATAAGTTGGCGGTTCATTCCGCTGTGGCGACCCCAGATTAATAAAGGGACTAAGCCGAAAAGAAAACGAATGAATGAATGAAAATGGCAATAATATATATATATATATTTTTAGTGTTAAAAATGACTCTTGAAATGATGCAGCAAAGCCATAAAAGAAACATTTAAAGAAGCTTTCAGTCAATAGGTCTACAATAAAAGCATTTTATTAAAAGGATCTAAGAATCTTCTTAGGTTATATGGATGTTATATGGATGCTATGTGGATAACATCCATATATGGAACGTTATATTGATGTTATCCACCTTATTTTGCAATTTGGAAGCCTAAGCTCTTTTCTCTGAATGCGTTTGTTAGACTTCATATTCCTTTGCTGCAATGGGTAAATGATCAATCTACTTGTTACAAACCAGTGTGTTTATGACATCTTGTGACTCTGGACCATAAAGTGAGTCATAAGTGAAATGTATTATCTAAATAAGCTTCGTATTGTTGATTAATTGGTTGGAATAGGACAATATTTGGCTGAGATATGACTATTCGAAAATCTGGAGTCTGAGGGTTACAAAAAATCTAAATAGTGAGAATTTTGTGTTTAAAGTTCATCTCCTATTAACACATATCAATCAAGCATCAACTTGATTCACTTCTATAGTGAATAGAACTAAAAAATATACAAGTTCTTATGTTTACTTTTTATAAAATCTGAACGGCAAATTTCCTGTCAGAAAGATTTGTAAACCGCAAGTCAAATAAAGCATTTTATTAGCTAAATATTTCACAGAATACTTGCATTTTGTTTCCTAGTTTGATCTAGATGTATTTGCATATCAAATGTGATACAGTGGGTTTTAGAGAATCATAAGCCTACTGTATCATATCATTTAGTTTCTTATGATTATTAAAAACGTTCTTCACACTAAGAAAACAAATGGTTCTTTTTACCCTTTATAGAAAACTCAATGAAATACTCATTGGAAAAACCCTAAATGTGGCTTATTACAATACTTTTATATTATTGTATATTATATATTGTAATCAATGTCAATGAAGTTACAATATATGGTTCTTCACTCAATAAAGGGTTAAAAATCACTCACAAGAACTTCTTTGGGGAACCAAAAAATGGCTTCTCAACGTCCTCACAGCACAAACACACCTTTAAAACCTTTACTTTTAAAGGTGTACTCACTGTTTTGTTCCTGTTTGCATATACCTCCTGACAAACCATGCTCAGTTCAAATGCAAATGCTTGTTTTTATTTGCATGTTTCAAATGCAAAAACCTTCAAGGGCTCCCAGGATTTTCTTGCTTTTCACCTAAAACTCAATTTGAGCATTAAAAAAAAAACTATGATGTGTTTTTGTCTGTTGTTACACAACTATGGGGATAAATAAAGCGACCGTGCACTTATCGACAGCAGTGTTGCATGAAACTTCACTGGAAAGAGTCGTAAGTGTCATAACAACACAACACAAACATGAGCCATAACCTGCTGGAGGTGGGAGTCGATAAATACAAAAATTAATCCGACAAAAATGGCGTTTCCCTGCTACACTTGTATTGTGATTTACTACAGGTTGACACAGTGAAGAGATGAGAAAAAGAATGGAGATGCAGAGCTAACGTTAGCCATTGTTAACTGAAAGATTGAGCACCGTGTTCTGAAATGTTTACAAACATAAAAACCAATCTTACGTTAGTTTTACAGGACTGAGTATTTTTTGACAATAATAATCTATCAAAGCATAATATAACCCGATAAATCCATTAATACTCACAGAAGCTTAAATTGCTTACCCTCAAAACTGATGCAACTTCCTGTTTACTGACGTCATCACAGAACTGCTTTTTAGCTAGAGGCATTTTCAATGGAAATTAAATGCTAACAGCTAGCTAGCCAGTTCTCTGTGGTGGATTAAGTGCTTAAGTATGTTTAACAAGTGATGTTATTGATAATACAACACCAACCTATTAACAATGAACAAAACAATATAACCCAATAAATCCATCCATAATACTCACTGGAGCTTGAGCTTGAATTCTTTTCCCTCCAAACTGATGTCATCACATACTGCTTTATAAGTTGAGGCGTTTACAATAGACTGGCAAGAGACAATAAACAAAATGCAAATGAATGCTAACAGCTAGCTAGCCAGTTCTCTGTGGTGGATTAAGTGCTAAAGTATATTTAACAAATGATATTGTTGATAACATGGAATTAATTTTACTTTACTTTTAGATTGAGGGTTTTTGTAAACCAATTAGCTAACAAAATATTAACTAGTCGAATAAATCCATTGCTACTCACTGAAGATGGTGCTGGTGTTTTCCCTCCAGAATGATGTCACTCCCTGTTTGATGACATCACGGGATTGCCTTTTCCTAGTTTCTAAAAAGACTAAAAGCACAGAAAATAAAATTAATGACAGGAGTTTATTAACAACAGGACAAAATGTTCACAAAAATGTTTGAAACACTGGGAAAGCAATCATAAAAACTCTAGAATATGTATTTATGGGGCAGCATGGTGGCGCAGTGGGTAGCACAATTGCCTCACAGCAAGAAGGTCGCTGGTTTGAGGCGCGGCTGGGTCAGTTGGCGTTTCTGTGTGGAGGTTGCATGTTCTCCCCGTGTTGGCGTGGGTTTCCTCCGGGTGCTCCGGTTTCCCTCACAACTCCAAAGACATGCGGTACAGGTGAATTGGGTAAGCTAAGTTGTCCGTAGTGTATGAGTGTGAATGGATGTTTCCCAGTGATGGGTTTCAGCTGGAAGGGCATCCGCTGTGTAAATCATATGCTGGATAAGTTGGCGGTTCATTCCGCTGTGGCGACCCCAGATTAATAAAGGGACTAAGCGGAAAAGAAAATGAATGAATGTATATATAAAGAATATTTATCAATCTAAGTATTACATGATAAAAGTTTTTAAATGCACAATTAATTATATTACTTCAAATGAAACACTGAAAACTCAGGAATTGATAGTATATTACCTCAAAGAAACATCAAGTGAACTGATTTGACATGACATTTCAATGTAAATAAAAATTTAAATAGCATTTTTATTATAAAACACAATCCTGAACCTTGCAACAAATAAATAAATTAAATATTTCACACTAGTTGCTGTACATTAAAGGGATTGTTCACCCAAAAATTCAAATGTACTCACTATTTATTCACCCTGAAGTGGTTCCAGACCTTTATGGGTTTCTTTATTCTGCTGAACCTAAAAGAAGATATTCTGCAGAAAGCTGGAAAACCGCTAACCATTGAATTCCACAGGAAAAACAAATACAATGGAAGTCAATGGTTACCGGTTTCCAGCTTTCTTCAGAATATCTTCTATTGTGTTCAACAGAAGAAAGATACTAATAAAGATTTGGAAGAGGGTGTGTGAATAGTGAGTAAATTGTGTGAACTATCCCTTTAATAATGAACATTTGCCTTTTCAAAAGTGAGTTTTAGATATCAGTGAATCTACAGTATTTAAGAGCTAATGAGAATGCGAAAGTTTCCTGTTCAGAAAATCCATAAAATCCCAGATAAAGCCCCTAGTAGTGTGTGTAGTGCTATAGTGGCTGCTGAATGGGGCAGATGAAGCTCCAGCCCTCTTGTGCAGATTGGGCGGCGTAGCTGTTTGGGTGGAGTCACACAGACAAATACTCACACTTGTAGCTGTGAAACTCTTAGTTTGCTCTCCCCGCAGAGCCGTGTGGATTTACTACCAGAAACCAGCCTTTCTTTCTATCTGCTGAGCACAGCAGAATAAAGACACATCAGGAATCTATAAACCCTCGCTCACTGTATTCACCGTGTGGGTCTGAATCGAAGGACCCCCAGGGTTTTTTTTTCTGCCTTTATTTTCATTTTTGAACTCTGTGAAGAAGACACAAAGAGGATGGGTGCTCAGTTGACTAAAGGTGAAGCCACAGTGGAAGGAAAAGCCGTGGCTGAAAAAGCCAATGGTCAGGTGAGGATTTACGACCACCAGCTTTCTCATAGATTTCAATATGCTGTTTTATGATCAAATGTATCTATCAATGAACCATTTTTATTCGTATAATTAAATATTGGAATTTGTGCTACATTTTAGTAATTATTTTTGAGGAAATATAAATAATTATAGCAACATTACCACCCCATTTCTGCTGTTTTTTTCTTCCTCTTCTAATTAGTGGATTTTACTTGACGTGAAACTCGTCTCATTTTTAATTAGCTTTTAAATGAATGTGTTTTTAAAGTTGATTTAGTTAGTTGCCAGACAGACTCTGTGGTTGTGTGTTGGCGCTGAAACTGGCAGTAACCCGAATTGAGAACAAAAGGTTGCAGAGCTGCATGCAAATGATGCACAGCGCTTCTGCTGATCTGCAAACAATGCGATGCATGCGTGCGTGCGTGTGTGTGTGTGTGTGAATGCATGGACCATTCCTCTGGTACTTCATTAATAATCATTCCACCCATCCCCCTTAATGCATATGCACCCTTCCCCCTCTAAATACAATAAAGAGAACGCTCTTGTCTATATTATTGAACTGAATGCATTATTTTGCAAATGTCCATGCCTGTGATTTAAACACCCCAATACTTGGGGAGAGCATGTTACCGTGTTTCGTGACTGTAGTGCTCGGCTGAAGCATCACCTGAATGGTTTGTGATCCAAATTCCTGTAAATACAAGAGGGGGGAAAACAGCAAGTGTTGCTTTAAACGGCATTTTAGGGTTGCGGTCTCCCCTTTCTTTGTTCTCTCTGGTAGTGGCTGGTTTTCTGAGCTGTGGATTTTTTGTGTGGAGCAAAACTGCCTCTAGTGGATGAAGTGTGTAATTACATGATGCACTTCTGCTTTTGGGTTTAACCGGGTGTTGCTTCTGTCTGTAATGTAATTACATACAGCACTCCGAACCGCATTTCTGCCTTAAAATATACTGTTTTCTATATATACTGGTACTAAAATACACAGTTTCCTATAGGCTATGTATTTTTGCCATCTTATCTGCATTTTAGCCGTTCAGGAACCACATTGATGTGTAGCCTACGTTGATTTAAAATCACAATTATTCTATTGTGAAGTGTAATACTGCAATGCTATTAACTATCGATTTCATTTATGTAATTTAAACGAATAAATAAGCTATAAATGGTTTTGAATGACTTGCTATCGCATCAAAATGATGTCAGGTAGAGAAATGCTGGGGGAAAACATGCTTAACACGTTGTGCTATAAACCATACTATAAATCCACGCATTTACTATGGCTATAAAAAGCAAGCATTTACAAGCAGAGCCCTTTGCTTTTCTCCTGCGTGTGTGTGTTTGCCAAGACGCGTTTGGCTTATGCTCCCTCTGCTTCTCTCTTCAGGAAAATGGCCATGTGAAAACTAACGGAGATGTATCCATCAAGCCAGATGGAGAAGCAGCGGCAGCGGACGGAAACGGCACAGCGGAGGTCGCCAAGGATGAAGCCCCCAAAACAGAGGAGGCAGACGGCATCGAAGCCGCGCCCGCTGCCGAGGCTGAAGCCAGCAAATCCGACGGCGAGGCTCCAAAGGAAACAAAAAAGAAGAAGAAATTCTCTCTGAAGAATTCGTTCAAATTCAAAGGCATTTCCCTGAAGAAGAATAAAAAGGGAAGTGAGGAGGCAGCGGAGGCTGTGGCCACGCCTACCACCACTGAAGATAAACCTGAGGAGAACGGCCAGGCCGCTACAGAAACCAAAGAGGAGGAGCCAGCCGCAGCGGAGACCAATGAGACGCCAGCTCCTGAGGCGGAGGCGGAGCCAAAAGCAGAAGAGGCGGAACCCAAAGCCGAAGAGCCCGCCCAACAAACAGAAGCCGCGCCCACAGAGGAGACTACAAAATCCGAGGAAAGCCCTGCCCCCGCTGAAGAGACCACGCCCACTGCAGCTTCGGACCCGGACCCGGAGCCGGCTGCAGAGTGACCTCATATCGCTGTGGCAACCTAGACTTTTATCTCTATCCTTTTTTTTTCTTTTTGAGATTGAAATATATAAATATATATATAAATATATATAAATATATGAGACTTGAGCCACAATCTTAAAGTTACAGCATTACTACAGAGTACATTTACCACCCTTGCTGATAACGTTCACTGGTTCGCGGTTTTGTCCGGTCTGGTGTCAGTGTGGTGCCAAACGTGGAGAGCTTTTTTTTTGTTGTTGTTGTTGGGAATCGGGCCGGAAGTGCTCTGTGTTTGGATTGGAAGGACTGAAGGAATTTCCGGCTCAGAGGAAGAAAAAAAAGAGAGCAGCGGATGGAAGAGCGTGGCTCCCTGTTCACAGTCTTTTCGGTCATTTTTCTCTTTCAAGCTTCATCTGATCCTTGATTTTTTTCAGGGCTGATGAGTGAAATGACAAATTGTCCTCTTAAGGAGATGGTTTAAGGACAATGTAAAACTACAAACAAACAAACGAAAAAAATAAAATACAAAAAAAAGATCTTTTTTAAAGTGTTTAAATAGCTCTACATTCCAATGCTAGCCCTGAAAGCCGTAGGGCTTTGAGAAGATCTGGGCGAGTGAATCTAGGTTTTAGTCTTTTAGTCTGTTTTTAATGACGTTTTACAGTTTTAATCAGATCCCGCTACACATTTCAAAGTTTACGACAAAGGGGAATTAAACCACTGCTTTTATCAAATAATATTTTTGTTCTGTTCAGTCTCTGTACATACATTTTCTTTCTCTGACTCTTTATTTTGCTAACATTTCCAGGTGTTAATAAGATGTTGTACGATTAGGCCAAATAAATGTTTGACCCCCCCCTTGTGTTCGTTTGTTTCTCTCAAATCATTTCCACAAGACAGCAAATGCCAGCATCATCTTCACAAAACTCGTTAAGGTCACGCTTTATTTTGATGGTCCCTATTGCACATTTTCATTCATTCATTCATTTTCTTTTCGGCTTAGTCCCTTTATTAATCTGGGGTTGCCACAGCGGAATGAACCGCCAACTTATCCAGCATATGTTTTACGCAGCGGATGCCCTTCCAGCTGCAACCCATCACTGGGAAACACCCATATATACTCATTCACACTCATACACTAATTTAGCTTACCCAATTCACCTGTACCGCATGTCTTTGGACTTGTGGGGGAAACCGGAGGAAACCCACGCCAACACAGGGAGAACATGCAAACTCCACACAGAAATGCCAACTGAACCAGCCGGGGCTCGAACCAGCGACCTTCCTGCTGTGAGGCGATCGTGCTACTCACTGCGCCACCGTGCTGCCCCTATTGCACATTTTGTTGACTAAAAGCTGCATTGCAACTACATTACTTCTCATTTGAGTATTAGTAGACTGTCTGCTTAATATCTGCTGATACTGCTCCTTCAACAGACATTTAACTGACTATAAGAAACTTTGTAAGTACGTCAACTTACACTAACCCTAATGTAACAGTCTACTTATAATCTATTGAGAAATATTTGGCATGTAGATGCAATGTAACTTAAAGTCAACAAAAAGCGTTAAAGGGACCAACAAAGTAAAGTAATACCCACACTAATACTAATCATTTTCAGACTTATAAGTGAAGTTTATTTATAAACTCATTTCGAGAGGATCACGTGCTTATGATTGCTGCGGCTGGTCCCGCATTATCCAATTCATGATTCACCAATCAGACGATTCCTAAGCCACAATAAATACCCTAAGTTCCATATCACAGCCATCTTCATTTTGAAGAATCCCCCCTTCCACCCCTACTCCTCCTTTCCTAGATGGGTGGCACGGTGGCCCAGTGGTTAGCACTGTTGCCTCACAGCAAGAACGTCACTGGTTCTAGTCTTTACCAAGTCAGCCGACGTTTCTGTGTGGAGTTTGCACGTTCTCCCCGTGCTCACGTGGGTTTCCACCGGGTTCCCCGGTTTCCTCCCACCGTCCAAAAACTTGCAACTTAAGTTAATGGACTAATCCAAATCGGCATCATAGACATGCTCCTAGTAAGTCATCTCAAGAGCAACCACTATCTGTTCATTAGCTACTACAGCAGGGGAGTTCTCGAGATCTACCTGAGCTCAAACTCCCCTCTCGCCTTGCAAACGTGAGGGAGCCCCGGGCTCGAGGATCTATGAGCTCAGGGCTCTCTCCCGGAACAGCATGCCAAACAAGCTTTATAACCAATCATCAGCTAAGTGTGAACTCTTGAAACAATAAGGTTTCATTAGTTAATGCATTTACTAACATGAACTAATTTATCAATACTTGTACAGCATTTATGAATCATAGTTCAACATTTACTAATGCATTATTAACATCTAAATTCTTGTTAACATTAGTAAATGCACCTTGAGTTAACATGAACTAACAATGAACCACTGTATTTTTATTAACTAACATTACTAACATGAACAATACTGTAATAAATGTATTGTTGTTTGTTCATGTTAGTAACTGCATTAACATTAACTAATACAACCTTATTTTAAAGTGTTACTGATTTCTTTTTTCATATTTCCAAAAGACTGTAAAAGCTTTTACAGCAATACCTCCATAAATCCCAGCATTAGCTTTCTGCATAACAGGTATAACCTATATATGAACATACAGCACTGTGAACATAAAGCTGCCTTGTGTTCGTTTTCTAGACAGGTCTGAAAGACGCAAACACAGACTACAGTCATTTCTCCCACAATGTTTCCACAGGCATATCATCTTAACACAGCTAACCCGGTAACCCATTACAAGAACGCAGTGTGCACAGCTGCTATGAGTAACCTTAAACCACTTAATGTAGAAAAACTATTAAAAAAATGTGATTCATAGTGTTGTTTCAGATGCAGATGGTGCAGCGAATGGGAGCCACTATTACTAAACACTCATAAAAAGCAGCTCGATGTAAATGAGGTTTGAGGCCCTTCTCAAACACAACGTCTAGCGCTGCTATTTTATTCGCGAGGTAATATAAATTCCCAGCCGGCAATATAAGTGCCAGGGTGGGCTGTGTGCATTTCACTTATATGGTGCACTTATGAGAGCCAAATCTGAGAAAATGTCCTCCTAAATACAGTAAAACCTCTTAAAACCCACTTGTCAAGGTGGTCCTCATTAGGGGTGGGGGGGGGAGGGGTGGGGGGGGGTTATAAATGGGCCAAGTAATGTTTTAAATGCAATCTGAAAGTGTCTAAAAGAGTGTTGGTTACATTAGTAAAGGATATTAGAGCATTCTGGCGGCACCATTTCAGAGATATTTTAGTTTTAACAAACATTTAAGAATTTAAAGGAGAATAGTTCATACCACAATTATGTCAAAAATGACACAGAGTGAAAATGTTATCGAAATTAAGGTTACATTTTACAATAAGTTTACTAACATGAACGTTATGTGTGTATGTGTGTGTATATATATATATATATATAACTGAAGTGATACAAACGTGTATGTGTGTGTGTATATATATATATTCATTCATTCATTTTCTTTTCGGCTTAGTCCCTTCATTAATCTGGGGTCACCACAGCGGAATGAACCGCCAACTTATCCAGCATATGTTTTACGCAACGGATGCCCTTCCAGCTGCAACCCATCACTGGGAAACATCCACACACACTCATTCACACTCATACACTACGGACAATTTTAGCTTACCCAATTCACCTATATGTCTTTGGACTTGTGGGGGAAACCGGAGCACCTGGAGGAAACCCACGCCAACACAGGGAGAACATGCAAACTCCACACAGAAATGCCAACTGACCCAGCCGGGACCTGAACCAACAACCTTCTTGCTGTGAGGCGACAGTGCTAACCACTGCGCCACCGTGAGGCCCCATATATATATACAAACAGTTTTACATTGAGAAATGGACTGTTGTTGTTTGTTATAAAGCATAGAGTGAAATGATTTAATCGGGATGAGCTCAGACATTTCCAGTTCAGACTGAAGAGTATTCCAGGATGAGGAGGCCGCATGACTAAAAGCTCGCTTCCGTATTTCAGGTCGAACCCGGGAAACAGACAAATGATAAATTTCACTTGAACGTAGGGTATAGTGGCTTTTTGACCTATGAAGAAGGGAACATGGGTATAAAGGCGCCAGACCAAGAAGAACCTTTAAAGGGAACAAAGGAACACTCCACTTTTCTTTTCTTTTTTTGGAAATAGGCTCATTTTATTGCTCCTCTAGAATTCAACTTTTAGCTTAGCTTAGCATAAAACATAGAATTGGATTAGACCATTAGCGTCACTCAAAAATGACCAAAGAGTTTCGATCATTTTCCTATTTAAAGCTTGACTATTCTGTAGTTGCATTCCTTAATTATTATACCAGAACGAGAGTATACTTCCTAGCCATATCGGCCTAGAAAATAGCAACTTCTCATTTTGTATTGGTCTTAGTACATGATGTAACTACAGAAGAGTAAAGCCTTAAATAGGAAAACTATCAAAACTTGGTCATTTTTGAGTGAGATGCTAATGGTCTAATCCGTTTCAATGCTTTATGCTAAGCTAAGCTAAAACTCTAGAGGAGCAGTAAATTGAGCCTATTTTCAAAAAAAGTGGAATGTTCCTCAAAGTTTATTTACTATGTAAAGTTTATAAACTAAGAAACTAGTTGTACAGAAGACAATGTTATCATTATTCAAGTGTAATTCACTGGGGATCTGTTCAAATGACTAACCCTTAGCAAACAGCACTAATTTGCTTTAATTAAGAACACTGAACTCTCACTGTACTCTTTACTCTCATCAAGGGCAAATCAGTTTCATGCCCAGACTAATAAAGTCCTGCTCCTTCATGACAGACTGTGGTCTTCAAGACACACGCAGGTCAGATTTCAGAGCGTTTGAAGTCTTTTATAGGGGATAAATCACAGGTTCAGGCAGATTCATTCAGTGTATTTTGGAGCGGCCGCGTATATTGCAGTGTTTTTACAGCATCCGTTCTTGTACGTGTCTGTGTTTGTCTTTCGCTTGGATGTTTTCGGACAGCCCTCAGTCGTGACAACAGCTCAAACCACAGATTTCTGAAAATATTTACATAATGTTAATATATTTGATCTTTTCTCCGACATTCTCCATCATTCTGTATGGACAAATGATCAGTCTGCAGATGGTTAGCCATTGTTTCAGCGTCTAAACCAGTACAGCGGCTGCTTTTGGTGGCTTTCGGTTTCTTTAGATCTTGAAGTCTTGACTGAGTTGGGAATGCTAAAATATTTTGATCATACGTATGATCATTGCAACAGTTATACACTCATACTAGGGTTTGATTACTAACTAACAATGATGGTTCCATGATAAACCTTTAACATCAGTGGAAACTTCATTGCACAAAAGTTTGATTAGTTTGGATTATGACAATGTCCTAAAATAATGTACAGTTTTGGACCGTCAACTGCTCCTCAGTGCCACACAGTGGTCAGATATACTCATTACATCATTAACCTGAGAGAAAACTGATCATCAAATGTACTATACTTACAGGTAAGGCTGCACGATACTGGAGAAATATGCAATATGCGATATTGTTGCTGACAATTGCGATAACATTATATTTTACGATATTACACTCCCATAGAAATATGCTATTTATATTGGCTATGTTTTTAAATCCTGGTCCTCCAGATTGGGGGTTGAGCGTTGGGCTAACAACTCACCACATAAAAACTAGATGTTACGAAACACCAATACGGTGCGGCTACATATCAACTTCGATATAAATGGCACTGGGAGTAAGTAAGTATGTTTAAATCATTAATTTATTTAATGAAATTAAAGTAAACCTCAATCTGATTCTGATTGGCTGTCGTCATTGTAAATATTTATTTTCAGCTCTGGGTTCAGTTTTGGGGCTCTCCAGCCAATAGCAGAACAGCAATTACTGGGGAGGCGGGGACAAAGATAGCAAGGCCCCATCTGATTGGTCAAATTTGAGATAAAATATCCAATGCATAAAATAAATGCAATTTATCACACATGTAACATATGCTATTATTGCAATAAGGATAATTTTGCGATATATTGTGCAGCTCTACATTCAGTATTTAGTCAAACAATCCCACATGAGCTCAGCACTTTTTTGTTGCTTCAGTTTTGCATTAAGGATTTAACCGGATGAATGCTAAAAGACAGTTCATTGGTCATAATTCCACTTAGTCTGATTTGCGAGTAGATTAAAGGAGCAGGACTTTCAAGCATGTGTTTTGGTGTGTTTCTGACAGACTGATGCATTTACTGCTCACTAAAAGCTTCTTTATCAGTGTCCAGAAGAGAAACTCTGATAACCTTCATAGATCACAGGCGCCAGGACACATTCAGACACCAGTTAAAGTCAAACCGCAGTCAACAGTTAAACTCATATTGTAAAGACTCATATTGACTAGACTGTGAAGAAAAAATTCTTCTTGCTTTACATTTTCCTTAGTTGAATCAAGTAGATTCCATAGTGTAATGCTTAGCACTCTGGACTTTGAATCCAGTGATCCGAGTTCAAATTTCAGTGGAACCTTTGGCTGCACAGTGGCGCAGTGGGGAGCACAATTGCCTCACAGCAAGAAGGTCGCTGGTTCGAGCCCTGGCTGGGTCAGTTGGTGTTTCTGTGTGAAGTTTGCATGTTCTCCCTGTGTTTGCGTGGATTTCCTCCGGGTACACTGGTTTCCCCCACAAGTCCAAACACATGAGCTATATGTAAATTGGGTAAGCTAAATTGTCTGTAGTGTATGAGTGTGAATGGGTGTGTATGGATGTTTCCCAGTGATGGGTTGCAGCTGGAAGGGCATCCGCTGCGTAAAACATATGCTGGATAAGTTGGCGGTTCATTCCGCTGTGGCGACCCCAGATTAATAAAGCGACTAAGCCGAAAAGAAAATGAATGACTAGTTGAATCAAATGAACTTAAATCAGTCAGTCTGACAAAAAAATATTACATAGTTTAAACATTATTAACGTATTAAGGTAAAGTAACAAACACATTAGCTGTCGTGACTTTTTGTCAGAATTCTTTTACAGTGTATTTTGAAAACTTTCTTTTCAATTAATTAGCAGAAACTAAGAAAATTTGATAAACATCTAACTCAAATGGAGAGGTAATGGCACCAAATGAATGTTAAAAGGATTTTTGTTAAATATTCAATATTTAAAAATGTGTCAAATACATCTATAATGGTTTTAATAAAATATTTGTACGT
>CAIGQW010003411.1:753071-763982 GCA_903798125.1 Danio choprae | reverse complement strand
AACTAACTAACTAACTAACTAACTAACTAACTAACTAACTAACTAACAGGTTATAACTACTGACAGCTGCTCATATGGTATTTTTCAATTACAGCTAATTATTACGTTAACATCTGCATCAAGTGCTTTAAATGAGGTTTTAAATTGCAGGTGGGGACAGACGGGACGTGCCGGGGATGGATGTGCTGTCATTTGTCAGGGGGTGGAAACTAAAGCCCGCTGTCGCCCACAGGAGGGAGACTTATCAGCGCTGGCTGAAAAATGGCCTCGGGTGCCGTCGGCTGGGCGAGACTGGATGAAACCCAATACACCCTTACCCCTCATTCGTCAAGTTCCTCCCCTTGCCTTCCTGATGTCTCTCTTCCACTGATTTCCTTTGGTCTGTAATAGAGACAGTGCAATATGAGAGTAGGTATACAGTTGAGTCTTTTTCAAATATTTCCCAAATGATGTTTAACAGAGCGAGGACTTTTTCCATAGTATTTCCTATAATATTTTTTCTTCTGGAGAAAGTCTTATTTGTTTTATTTCGGCTAGAATAAAAGCAGTTTTTTCATTTTTTCAGAACCATTTTATGGTCAATATTATTAGCCCCCTTTAGCAATATTTATTTCCGATTGTCTACAGAACAAACCACTGTTATACAATGATTTGCCTAACTTGCCCTAAGCCTTTAAATGTCACTTTAAGCTGAATACTAGTATCCTGAAAAATATCTAGTCTAATATTATGTACTGTCATCATGGCAAAGATAAAAGAAATCAGTTATTAGAAATGAGTTATTAAAACTATTACATTTAGAAATGTGTTGAAAACATTTTCTCCTCATTAAACAGAAATTGGGGGTAAAAAATATACAGGGGGCTCATAATTCAGGAGGGCTAATAATTCTGACTTCAACTGTGTGTTTGCTCGTGTCACATCCGCTGGTCTCCAGGCTGCATGACTGTCATCACATAGTCATATAGTCTGTAAGTCACTGAATTACCTCAAGGGTACGAGAACCCGTGCTCATTAAACAGACGAAGAACTGAAGGGAATCAACATCGAGCTGAAAAACATCATGAGTGCTTTCTGTAGAGCTTCTTATCGCTGTACTGGTTTCATAATTAGCTATTAGCGGTGTTTCTATAGTACTTATGCACTTTTTATCAGATAAAAAGTTAATCCTACTCAGTTGTGTGCATAGGTTTATGTGCATTTTCAAAATGTATGCATATCTTGGCGTTTCCATTAAGACTTTTTTTATGCAATATTACAAAAATGCGCATAAAATTAGGTTTGGAAATAAAACATTAGCTGATCTTTGGCATGAATATACCTGGATATAAGACTTAAAACTATGTAGAACGGCTTTGCAATAAAAAAACAAATAAAAACAAACTAGTAAAACACTGACAACAACAAACACTCTTCCTGAGCATTCATAAACTCCTAAAAAGGAAGTTTCTTCATTGTTCTTTACAGCATTGGTCCATAAAGTGGGAGTCACATGGTTATTTTACAAAAAACGCTATTATATTTCAAAACGGCCTCACAGTGGCGCAGTGGTTAGCACGATCGCCTCACAGCAAGAAGGTCGCTGGTTTGAGCCTCGGCTGGGTCAGTTGGCGTTTCTGTGTGGAGTTTGCATGTTCTCCCCGTGTTGGCGTGGGTTTCCTCCGGGTGCTCCGGTTTCCCCCACAAGTACAAAGACATGCAGTATAGGTGAATTGGGTAGACTAAATTGTCCGTAGTGTATGAGTGTGAATGAGTGTGTATGGATGTTTCCCAGAGATGCTGGATAAATTGGCGGTTCATTCCGCTGTGGCGACCCCAGATTAATAAAGGGACTAAGCCGAAATGAAAACGAATGAATGAATGAATATTTCAAAACTATCAGAATTAACGTGAACCTGAAGGATGATCTCAGTGTGGCGATCGCCATAATTAAAATCCATGTCAGGTTAATGTTGAAATTAAACAAGTGGATAAATTACTATTATCACTGTTAGACTTTGTTTTGTGCGTCGCCCATATGCTTGTGCTTATATAGGTCTATTGGTGTGTGTGCACCCTTGCATGCAACTTTGTATATTTATAACCACCTGCGAGGATAGTAGGGCTTGCTAGTCACTGGCATTGATATTTTGGGGATTGTGGGTTGAAACGTTTGGGAACCCCTGCTCTCCAGCATGAGTCAAAGAAAAATAATAATATAAACATGTTATTGTATATTATTAGGTTATTAAAATGTTTTTCATACAAACAAAAAAAGAGGACACTAAAATCACTGAAATCTACACCATCACTGAAAAAAATGACAATATTTTAATTAAGAGCTCATAAGAGTGGTATCATTCATTACCGTCAATGTTAGCATTCATTTTTCTATAATATGGAATGTTATTGGGCATGATGTGACCAGCCGGTGTTTTCCCAGCTCATTATCTTCACATACAGTACATATTGTTCTCCAAAGCACATACCGTAGCCCTCATTGTAAGGTACTCTCATTGCACTATACAATTTAGCACTGCCATTATAAAAGCATTGTTTAGCATATTAGCACATCATAATGATTTTCTGTTTGATTCAAATGACTTGTGCTTTGGTTCACAGGAACAATAGCTGGCGAACATCCTCTTCCAGAGTTTCAAGCTGGCACCAAGAATGTTTGGGCATGTTTGTACAACCCAGCAGAGGAAAACCCCGCATTCAGACTGACTGAAAGTGTGAAGGGTTGACAGGACGTGTTATCATAGATGACACCTTGTAAATTTCCTTATGTGCTCAAATTTCAGTGTTATTTTGAAAAGTGAGGTGCATGCGGCTCGCGCACACACACACACACACACACACACACACACACACACACACACACACACACACACACACACACACACACACACACACACACAATTGTATTCACTTTTTTGGGGGGGTGAATGAGACATAAAACATTTTATGTTTATTACCATTGATATACTATGTAGCTGTGTTTACTATAGTAATTGCTAGAATTCTTGAATGAACACAAATTTAAACCCAAGATCTGTACAATCCAAGATCCGGCAATCAATGTTTTGTTAATGGGGTTTTTTTTCTTAGTTTTGGGATAAATTAGACATAGAAAATAAACTTTTTGAGACCATTCATATATTATGCAGTGGTGTTTACCATTGTGGTTGCTAGTGGTATACTTGCGGGTGTAACGTGAAATAAAACAAAGAAATGAACATAAACTTAAGCCCAAGATCTGAACAATCCAAGATACAGCAAAAAAGATGTCTAATAGATGTCCTTACATGGATATCTTGGCCAAAACCAGGCTAAATTTGGCAACACAGGCTTATTGGGAAAACGTGCCCTGGTGTGGAATTTTGAGAACCAGGAAATATGTGCTCACCTAGAAATATGGCTGCATTTTATGTGTAAAGAGAATGCTATAGAGCGATACTATTGACTGCTTACCTCCATATGGACGACTTTTCCAGTGTGACTTGTTTGCTCAGTAGCTTAATATTAAAGACGTTAGTATTTGCAATGGGGCAACATGGTGGCTCAGTGGTTAGCACAGTCACCTCACAGCAAGAAGTTCGCTGGTTCGAGCCTCTGCTGGGTCAGCTGGCATTTCTGTGTGGAGTTTGCATGTTCTCCCCCTGTTGGCGTGGGTTTCCTCCGGGTGCTCTGGTTACCCCCACAGTCCAAAGACATGCGCTATAGGTTAATTGAATAAACTAAATTGGCTGTAGTGAATGTGTGTGAATGAGTGTGTATGGATGTTTCCCAGTACTGGATTGCAGCTGGAAGGGTATCCGCTGTGTAAAACATATGCTGAATAAGTCTTTGGTTCATTTTGCTGTGGCGACCCCTGATTAATAAAGGGACTAAGTCGAAGGAAAATGATTGAACGAATGATGTCTAATAGATGTCCAAACATAGACATCTTGGCTAAAACAAAGCTAAATTTGGCAGCTCAGGCTCATTGGGAAAACATGCCCTGGTGTAAAATTGGACTGACACTGTTTCAGTTTACTACAATCTCCTATGTTAAGCTGCTTTGACACAATCTACATTGTAAAAGCATTACAGAAATAAAGATGAATTGAATTTAGCCCATTTTAGCACCTTTAACCCTCTGAGGTCACCTGGTCACACCGGTGTGACCAGCATCTTATTTTTCTTATCAGTGCAAAAGACACTAAGAATACTCTGTTGATTTTGGTCACAAAAATAAGTGTTATACACCATTCAAATCTGTTAGGTGTCTACTGTTTTTGTGTACACTCACAATAACAACAAAAGTGTGTGCTTTTGCAAAATAAGGAAAATAAACAGGGAACGCATTCATTCTTTTCTCTCTCCACGAACTACTTTTAGAAACGCGTCACTGAAGTGAACTGAAACTCCACGAAAACAAGACACAGACATGAGACATATATCTATAGAAAGCTTGAAGTGTCTGCTATTAAATACAGTAAGTCATGATGAAGTAATCAGTATGAAACCAGCAGCACATCCATCTTTCTCACATATTATTGTAGCACAGTTTGTGCTGTATACAAAAAAATGATAATAAAAAATACACATTAGCCAATACTATGTAATATGTAACTGAAATAAGCACAAATGTCAGGGCATCTTAGGGGCCCCAAAATCACCTCAGACCCCAGAGGGTCAAGAGGTTGTGGGCTCCTGGTATGTTGCTGGAAGATAAATACAATAATCAGAAATCATATTTAATAGACAAATTCAATAATTATTATAGCTAGTTATGAGTTAGTTATGTTAGTTATTAGAATTATGAGTATTAATGCATTATTACTCAAATTATTGAAAGGTTGGTGATAAAATAAGCTGAAGGGGCAGCACGGTGGCGCAGTGGGTAGCACAATCGCCTCACAGCAAGAAGGTCGCTAGTTCGAGCCCAGGCTGGGTCAGTTGGCATTTCTGTGTGGAGTTTGCATGTTCTCCCCGTGTTGGCGTGGGTTTCCTCCGGGTGCTCCGGTTTCCCACACAATTCCAAAGACATGCAGTATAGGTGAATTGGGTAAGCTAAATTGTCCGTAGTGTATGAGTGTGAATGAGTGTGTATGGATGTTTCCCAGTGATGGGTTGCAGCTGGAAGGGCATCCGCTGCGTAAAACATCCGCTGGTAAAGTTGGCGGTTCATTCCGCTGTGGCTACCCCAGATTAATAAAGGGACTAAGCCGAAAAGAAATAATAATAATAAGCTGAAGATTTTTTTTAGCCCATTTTAGCACCTTTAAGAAGTTGTGGGCTCCTGGTATGTTGCTGGATGACATCTTCCGCTGTTAATTTCTAATCAAGTCTGGGCACAGATTTGTGGTCCCGCAGCACTTTTCTTCTTTTACAGCCATCTGTCAAAGCACGTCTTTTGGCTTGGGAAAAAAGCACTCACGGAGGTAAAAACACTTCAGGGAAGATTCAGATATCTTAAATAAGTCCTTTACAAGTAACCGTTATTCATAACAAGCACTTGTAGCAGGGACTGCTCCATTAGAGTTTCCTGAAGGTGGGAAATGTTTGCTCTGCATCTTGTACACTTCCGGTTTCAAAAAGCACTTGTCTAAAAATGACATATGACTAAAAATATCAGCATTACAGAATTAATGGAACATAACTTGAAGCTTGTGGGTATTTGAGTATTTGAAGAAGCGTCTAAAAATAAAAATAAAGTAAACAACATCACAAAAACATTTACAAAAGTGCAAATGGGACAATTAGCATACAGCTAAACTAAACCAAAGTAAATAGTTTTACTCCAATATTCAAGTGTTTTATATAAAACAAAAATTAAATTGAAATTAAATCAAAAAACAAAAACAAAACTAAAATTTTATTAAATTAAAGCAAAACACAATAAAATAAAATAAAAGTGGAATTGTCAGCAATTTCATTATTAGGCCTTCATATTCATTCATTCGTTTTCTTTTTGGCTTAGTCCATTTATTAATCAGGGGTCACCACAGTGGAATGAACCACCATGTTTTACACAGCGGATGCCCTTCCAGCCACAATCCAACACTGGGAAACACCCATACACTCTCATTCACACACATACACTACGACCAGTTTAGCTTATTCAATTCACCTATAGCGCATGTCTTTGGACTGTGGGGGAAACTGGAGCACCTGGAGGAAACCCACATGAACATGGGGAGAACATGCAAACTCTACACAGAAATGCCAACTGACCCAGCCGGGGCTCGAACCAGCGACCTTCTTGCTGTGAGGCGATTGTGCTACCCATAATAATAATAATAATAAAATATAAATAAATAAATAAATAAATAAATAAATAAATAAATAAATAAATAAATAAATAATATTAAAACATTTTCTCTATAGAGAAATAATATTTAATAGTCAAATAAAATATTTATTATAATGAGTATTTATGCAGAATTACTCAAAGAATGGAAGGATGGGCCATAACATAACTTGAAATGTTGCGTTCATATTTGTTTTCTATAAAATTCAAATATTAAACCATTGCTAATCAGTGTTTAGGGGTAAATATTCACCAATTAACTCGGGGGTGGGATGAAATAATTGTTCATATTGTTCTTGTTTTCCTAAGAAAACATTTTTAAGCCAAATTATTACCTGCACAATGTAAAGTAAAAGTTAAGGGCAGATAGCGGCATAAATAATAAATGTCATGCTAGTTACAGAAAAACAAAAACAAATTTAATTCAATAAAATAAAATAAAATAAAATAAAATAAAATAAAATAAAATAAAATAAAGTGTAATTGTCATGTCAGCATTTTCATTATTTGGCCATATTTGAATAATAATAATAATAATAATAATAATAATAATTATTATTATTATTATTATTATTATTATTATTATTATTATTATTATAATTATAATTATAATTATAATAATCTTTAAAAAACAATTAAATAAATACGCTAAATAAAATAATTGTTTTCACATAACATTTAAAATAAACTAAATAAATAATAATAACCAGAAATCATATTTAATAAACAAATAAAATAATTATTATAGTTAGTTATGAGTTCGTTATTATAATTGAGTATTTAAGCTGAATTACTCAAATAATTGAAAGATTGGTGATAAAATAGCTTGAAATGCTGTGTTCATATGTTTTTGTTTCTACAAAATTCAAACATTAAACGATTACTAATCAGTGTTTAGGGAAATATATTCACTAATTATCTGGGGTGGGGTGAAATAATCATTCATATTGTCCAAATTATTACCTGCATAATGAAAAAGGCAGATAGCCAGCATAAATAATGAAGAAATGTTAAGCTTATTACAGAAAAACTCATCCCATTAATAGTAAAATTCTGTTTATTGACAATAGGTCAGAGGCAATACAAATCAGCATGATCTGAGGTCCACATACTGCAAGAAAACTGTACTTGTAGTTTGCTTTTCTGAACCGAGCAGCTCGAATTCCTTCAAATGGTCCAAATATGTAAGCAAATATTGTTAAAACAGTATTCATACTATCATTCAGCACACCCACGGGTCTGTTATTATAATTGGCTGCTACGCAATCCATAAATGTGCACTTTTGTTAACTTTCTCAAGGTAATGGAGAGGTGTCGTATGCCGCCTCAACCCGACCCCAGCTAATATTTCACTGTAATAGATCTCGGTGCGTGTGCACTTTTGTATCAATCGCTAACCCAGTTTTCACTACATGGTTTGAAATATTCAACATATTGTTTTCTTTTGCCACACGCTACAGCTCCTGTTACTGAAACGGACTTAGCAGAAGTTACAAAAACACTGATTTTAGAAAACAGGTCAGTCATCAGATCTATTGCGAATTCCGGTTTGTGGATGCTAAATTTGCATGTTCTCCCCGTGTTGGCGTGGGTTTCCTCCGGGTGCTCCGGTTTCCCCCACAAGTCCAAAGACATGCGCTATAGGTGAATTGTCGATAGTGTGTGTGTGGGAGTGTGTGAATGAGTGTGTATGGATGTTTCCCAGTGATGGGTTGCAGCTGGAAGGGCATCCGCTGCGTAAAACATATGCTGGATAAGTTGGCGGTTCATTCCGCTGTGGCGACCCCAGATTAATAAAAGGACTAAGCCGAAAAGAAAATGAATGAATGAATGTTAATACGTGCCTGTCAATCAATTGAGTGGGCGGGGAAAACTGCACTACTTCATCACATTGCAGTCTGCCTCAAAATCGCTGGGAATTGGATCCTATTTTAACATCAGGAAATTTTAAAAAGAGACTTGTTTGCTGCATCCCAATTTGCATACTATACATACTAAATAGTATTCAGAAATAGAATTAGTATGTCCCAAACCATAGTATGTTGAAAAGAGTATGCCAAAGGTTCCTGGATGGTTTACTATTTCCAGTAAAAATTTGAAAATTTCTCTGCATGAAAGACTTGTGAATGGCAGATTATCCTGCTGCTGCTTTTCTGATAAGGTAGGTAATTAAATATGAAAGAAATGTGGATGATGTGTTAAGATGATTGAGAGGTGATGTAACTAAGCATCATAATCTGTTAACGAGAAAGTAGTATTTCCCAAAGCTTGCATACTCTTCTGTTACACACTCAAAAGTATATACTTTTCCTTTACAAAATAAGTACATACTTTTAGGCCGTAGTGTAAGTATGTGAATTGGGACGCAGCAGTTGTGTTTCTAACACTCCAATATGATTATGGCCACACTATACCTACACACAGTTCTGTCCAAACAACTCCCAAAAGTTGATTATTCATCATAACTGCCCTGAACAATACTTAGTTATCATTCATTCATTCATTCATTTTCTTTTCGGCTTAGTCCCTTTATTATTCTGGGGTTGCCACAGCGGAATGAACCCCCAACTTATCCAGCATATGTTTTACGCAGCGGATGCCCTTCCAGCTGCAACCCATCACTGGGAAACATCCACACACACTCATTCACACACATACACTACGGACAATTTAGCTTACCCAATTCACCTATAGTGCATGTCTTTGGACTTGTGGGGGAAACCGGAGCACCCGGAGGAAACCCACGCCAACACGGGGAGAACATGCAAACTCCACACAGACACGCCAACTGACCCAGCCGAGGCTCGAACCAGCGACCTTCTTGCTGTGAGGCGATTGTGCTACCCACTGCGCCACCGTGCGGCCTACTTAGTTATTGTGTAAATATAATGCACTGTCATCATGGCAAAGGCAAAATAATTTAGTTTAGTTATTAAAACTATTATGCCTAAAAAGATCTTCTCTCCATTAAACTGCACTTGGGAAATATTCTTAAAAGAAATAAAAGTTCACACAAAGATGCTCATTTAGACTTCAACATCAGTCAGATTCAATAGATCATGTGTTTAATTCATTCTCATACTCACACAATAGCATAATTCAATGAGACAATAACAAACTGAGCAGCCAGATGTTTTGCAACCAATGTTGTATTTATCACAGTTGTGCAAAGTCTTCTGGCTCCATGATCCTCTGCAGGGGTCAAACACTATGCTCAAGACGCTCACGAGTTCACCTTTCACCCAGTCATCTGTGCAGTCTGAACACGCTCTCACACTCTGTAAGGGGTCTCAGAGACGCCTAAAAGACCCTGTTATCATCTCAGAACATAGATTTAACATTGAAGCACCAGGTTGATGGCTTTCCTAATCCTCTGAGAACTGATAATAAACCAGATTGAACTGTACTCCAAACTAAGGCTGCGCAATATATCGTTTCAGCATTGTTTGTTATGGCAAAACATGTCTTTTTCACCAAGAAGGTCCATACAGATTCCAAAGGCAGATACTCATAAGATCAGGGACTGGTTAATATGTGTGTGGACTTTGGGTTTTTTACGATGTAGTCATATGTTGATTGGTCAGTTTATATGTCTCAGTGTTTGGGCTTTGGTCACATGGTTAAGAAAGATACAAAACAGGTGGTAAATTTTGCTCTTGCCTCTTTTCCTGCTCTGCTCCTCTCCTGCTCTGGAGGCCATCTTCTCTGACTCTACTGCTATCAGGCTCTCTTTGGGGCCTACTCACTGCTCTTTATCTCTCTCCCTCCCCCTGTCTCTCCCTCTCAGGTAACTTTATTTTACATTTAAGCCGGGTACAATTAATATAGTATGTTTATATCATTTCATGTTTTATCATTATATACAGTTATTTTGTAACTGTATGGTAACAGTTGAAACCATAGAGAATGACTGTCATTAAATCATTTCATTTTCAAGTATTTGTGAATTACTTTTGATTAACATCAACACTTAATTGCTCCATATCGCAATACAATACAATCACATTATAGCAACGCTCTCTCACATTTTTAGCTATTCAAGAGTTCACACTTAGCTGATGATTGAATGTAAAAGCGAGTTTGGCATGCTGTCCCGGGAGAGAGCCCTGAGCTCATGAGATCCTCGAGCCCGGGGCTTCCTCCCGTTTGCGGGGCGAGAGGGGAGTTTGAGCTCAACTAGGTCTCGAGAACTCCCCCGCTTGTTAATGGTGAATGTAAATTATGAATACTTGTGGAGAGAAATGTAGCTGATTGATAGCTCGTCTATGGTGTTGATTTGGTTTGGTCAATTCACTTATGTTACATGTTTTTTGGCTTGTGGGAGGAAACCGGAGAACCCGAGGAAAACCCACGCCAACACGGGGAGAACATGTAAACTCCACACAGAAATGTCACTTGGCCAGGTGAGATTTGAGCCAGTGACATCTTTGCTGTAAGGCAACCGTGCTAACCACCGGGCCTCCGTGCCGCCCTGTCGAGGAAAGGGGAGGAGTAGGGGTGGAAGGGGGGATTCTTCGGGACGAAGATGGCTAAGGTGAGATACTTTAGTTACTTATAGCGATTTAGGAATCATCTGATTGGTGGATCGTGCATTAGCTAAAGCGGGACCAGCTGCAGTCAATCATAAGCACATG
>CAIGQW010003411.1:682211-693071 GCA_903798125.1 Danio choprae | reverse complement strand
GTGTGTGTGTGTGTGTGTGTGTGTGTGTGTGTGTGTGTGTGTGTGTATATGTTTTATATAATCCCTTTATGATTTTATTAATTGTTCATGTAATCTGCGATGCTTTGGCAATACTTGACAATTCATGCAAGTAAAGCTCTTTTGAATTTAATTTAACTGAATTGAACTGAACTGAACTGAACTGAACTGAATTGAATTTAACTGAATTGAATTGAATTGAATTGAAAGACCCTGAAGCAGAACGTTTTTATGTGCGTGCACACTTAATAAACTATAGTTTTGCCTTCACCTATAAAATCATAGTCAGAAAAACATTATTTTATTCTAAATGGAAAAGTTTGCAAAAATCAAACCTTTAGACAGGATATTTTTGTAAAACATCTTTATAAAACAAAAGTCTGCATATGCAAATTTGAGGGGGATCATATTTAAAACAACTGTTATGGCTAATATGATATAGGGGCTTTGGGAAGAAGAAAATAAAATAAAAAGCAACTTTATATTCAGAGAACAGAACTAAAATATTGCTATTAAGTTAAAAATCTGATAGACTGAAATATAAATAAATGTTTTATATATATATTATTATTATATATATATATTATATGCAATTTGGTATCATCTTAAGACCTATTATTGGGAAATATTAAGTGAGAACTGATATCTCTATACAGTTTATTTAGGTAGTATGCTTTTATTTATTTATTTATTTATTTATATATATATATTAATTAATTCATTCATTCATTTTCTTTTCGGCTTAGTCCCTTATTAATCTGGGGTCGCCACAGCAGAATGAACCGCCAATTTATCCAGCATATGTTTTGCGCAGCGGATGCTCTTCCAGCTACAACCCATCACTGGGAAACATCCACACACACTCATTCACACACATACACTACGGACAATTTAGCCTACCCAATTCACCTATAGCGCATGTTTTTGGACTGTGGGGGAAACTGGAGCACCCGGAGGACACCCACGCCAACACGGGGAGAACATGCAAACTCCACACAAAATTGCCATGTGACCCAGCCGAGGCTCGAACCAGCGACCTTCTTGCTGTAAGGCGAATGTGCTACCCACTGCGCCACCGTGCTGCCCCATATATATATATATATATATATATATATATATATATATATACACACAATTAGATTAGGCTATGTTAACTGTTTACTTCATTAAAATCAGTAAATATTTCATAGCAAAAAGCATGTGTGAATCACGAGCTGAAGGCAGATATTTTACTTGCTAATAAGCTATAAACTATCGATCAGATGACAAAGGCATGCCGTTGGTTGGGTGAAACAGGCTTTTCAGCAAAATTTTGATCATCTTGATAATTTGGAGGCCAGATACAGTAGGCTATATATAGTTAAAACAAATCCCTCACCATCCTGTGTGCACGCTCCCAACAGATTGATGATGTTCTTGTGCCGGCCAATCATCTTCATCATCTCCATCTCTGACACCAGGTCAGAGAGATCCTTCTCGGTCGCATCATCTAGAAAGATCAGACAAATAAAACAATTAAACCTAATTCAGAAAAGCATCGATCATCTCCTGCTCTGGTGAGATTGTGTGGCAAGTACCAGTAAACTGCATACGTCCTGCATCTTTAAACTATTATAAGACATGGAAATAATAAATGTTTCAAAAAGGAATGGTGTCTCAAACTGGGAAATAAATATACTTTCATCAGCTTGTAATATCACTTAAAGCAATAGCTCCATGCATGTTGCATGATGGGATACAATTCCTTTCAGCATACTGGTTTTACACTGTAGATGATGAAGTGTACTACGTTATGTAAGGAATTGTTAGACAAAAAAAGTCTCGTGTGTGCATTATTTTCTAATACTTTACCAGACCAGTGTCAATTATTCTGCTTAATCTAAGCCCTATAATACTATAGTCATTTATAGTAAATACTATATTGTTTTTAACTATATTATATTCATGTACTTGAATGAATCTGTTGCGATAATTATATAGTTGCTATGGTAACACTAAAACTATAGTAATATAAAGAAATGGCCCAATACTAAAGGAACTATAGGATATATTATACTATAATACAAATATTGGCACATCTAATAGCTCATAGTAAGATGCGTTAGCTACCTCTTTGCAAACATTTTTGACCATATTGACGAGTTGGTTGAGAAGGGACTGGCTGCAGACCAGGTGCAGATGCAAGCTGAGCTGGGTGCAATGCTTTTAATGCACACACCTAACCCCACCCCTAACCCTACCCCTCACAGTTATGTCACTCACACCCCATTCACACGGGGCGTCAGCGTCAATGCTTCCCATTCACTTTAAATGGGTGATGTCAAGCGTTGCCGAACTGAATTGTGGATCCATCGGCGCCGCTTTGGCTCTGCTGCAGAAGTTGGGTATTTCTCAACTTTTCAAGCACCAACGGAAGCCTCAGCCAATCAGATTGCTTTATGCAAATACCCCGGCTCAGTCAGTAGCCGATTGCGGACTAATTTCATTGGCTGACGCTGCTATGATGATCGCGTCAGTCCCAACTTCAGACACGCCCTCCGTCAAGTGTTGACACTGAAGCCCCGTGTGAATCGAGCATAGCTCCACTGAGTGCATTGTGTCTGAGATTGCATGTATGAGACTGCATGTCTCAGCTTGCATATGCTATCTGCAGTCAAATACTATTGGGTTAGTTAATCCCCATCGGCTCCTGGTAAAGCATTGAATTATTAGCCCTCCTGTATATTTTTTACCCAATTTTTTCAACATATTTCTAAGCATAATAGTTTAATGACTAATTTATAATAACTGATTAGGCTTAACTAGGTTAATTAGGTTAACTAGGTTAACTAGGTAAGTCATTGTATAACGTCGAAAAAACAAATATCGCTTAAGGGGGCTAATAATATTGACTTTAAAATGGTTTTTAAAATATTAAAGAATGCTTTTATTCTAGCCGAAATAAAACAAGTAAGACTTTCTCCAGAAGAAAAAACATTATAGGAAATACTGTGAAAAATTCCTCCCTCTGTTAAACATCCTTTGGGAAATATTTGTAAAAAATTCACAGGAGGGCGAATCATTTTGACTTCAACTGTATATGCTAGTATATGCAGTGCACTGGCAGGTCTGTCCAGTGTTACTGTCTGTCTGTGTGGTGTAGTGTTACACTGAAGAGCCGCCGCACAGCTCTCCTTTCATTGCCTCGCAATTAAAAAGCGTTTCTTCCATTTAGAGTAATTACCTTCGAGACAGTCGCCTTTTCATTATCTGCCTGCTGATCAGTGGAGCGAACCTGACACAATCCACTGAACTGCTGTGTGTGATCTGACTCCAGCTTCTTCATCTAAAACTACACACTCTTCAACTCTATGAAGTTTGATGCTTTTATGAGCTAACATTGTGTTCATTTTTCTGACAGTGCCAACCCAAAAAAAACATTTTAACACTTAACGGTGCTATTTTAACATTGTATTATTCAAATACTACAAAAGCTTTTGGTCAAAGCGACTTACAATTAAGGAGGCATTCAGTGATTCAACAAGAAGAGGCAATACACACAAATACACACAACAAGTGCTAATTATACACAGGAATTATTAGTGCTCAGAGAATTAAGCGCTATTTTTTGCTTGTGTTATTGTTTTTAATAGAAAGAAGAGCATTTCTACTGGTGGTTTGTCAAGCCCACTCACCTGTGTGAACCTCACTTCATAAATACACTATGTTTTTTTGTGTATGTGATGTTGAGTGATCGTAAGAAAGTGTGTGGTGCAAATGTGCAAAATTACTAAATAAATCATTCATTCATTTTCCTTCAGCTTAGTCCCTTTATTAATCTGGGGTCGCCACAGCGGAATAAACCACCAACTATTCCAGCATATGTTTTACACAGCGGATGCCCTTTCAGCTTCAACCCAGTACTGGGAAACACCCATACACACTCATTCACACACGATCGGCCAATTTAGTTTGTTCAATTCACCTATATGTGTTTGGACTGTGGGGGAAACCGGAGCACCCAGAGGAAACCCACGAAATGCCAACTGACCCAGCCGAGGCTCGAACCGGCAACCTTCTTGCTGTGAGGCGACAGTGCTAACCACTGAGCCACCATGTTGCCCTAAATAAATAAATATTATTAAATAACTTAGGCTTGTTATACATTTATATACTGCATCTAATGTTTTGAAGTGCTTACTGCAATTTATCCTCACTTGTTGGATAAAAGCATCTGCTAAATGAGGAAATGTGTTTATTCACTTTTTGTAGTGATGTTATTTGTTTTGTTATGCTTATTACTACTTATTAATTATTTTCATATTTTACATAACTCTTAATGTAAATGCCAAGCAAAACAAAAAAATATATACATAACATTTTTCATTCATTCATTTTCTTCTTTTTTAGCTTAGTCCCTTTATTAATCAAGGGTCACCACAGCAGATGAACCGCCAATTTATCCAGCATATGTTTTACGCAGCGGATGCCCTTTCAACTGCAACCCAGTACTGGGAAACACCCATACACACTCATTCTCTCTCTCTCACACACACACACACACACACACTACAGACAATTTTGCTTACCCAATTCACCTATAGCGCATGTCTTTGGACTGTGGGGGAAACCCACGTAACTATTGTTATGACCTTAGTCTAGGGTTAAGGACGTAACATAAATAAAACACTTGACAAATAAAATAACTTTGATGAACCCAAAGAGTCGGGTCCATTTATTTTTCTTTTTTTTTTGTCGTTTTCTCTCACTTTTTTTTAAACACCCAAAAAGTGAAGCCTACTACCTAGGGGAGGACCCACAAGAAAATAATAAACAAAAAGTATACTCTACCTGAACACCCACAATAAAACTACCTACACCTTACAAAGAAAATAATAGAAATAAAAATACAATACTACACCTCACTTCCGACCTACATATAAAAACAGAGCGAGCACACGAGGGAACAGAGACACACACAAAGACTTGCGAACAAAACACTATAAATAAGTAAACAGACGTTCGAAAGTTAAAGTAGGAAATTACTAAATCTAACAATTACAACAACACCAACAACAACAACAACAACACAGACACTTAAAGTGACAGTTCACCATAAAATTGTAATTGTGTCATAATTTGTTCACCCTGAAGTCCTAAAAAGTTGACTTAAAAGATATTTGAAGTGTATGTGTGTGAATGTAGGATTGGCATTTCTGTGTGGAGTTTGCATGTTCTCCTCATGTTGACGTGGGTTTCCTCTGGGTGCTCCCCCACAAGTCCAAAGACATGCGCTATAGGTGAATTGGGTAAGCTAAATTGGCCGTAGTGTATGTGTGTGAATGTGAAAGTGTATGGGTGTTTCCCAGTGATGGGTTGCAGCTGGAAGGGCATCCGCTGCGTAAAACATATGCTGGATAAGTTGGCGGTTCATTCCGCTGTGGCGACCCCAGATTAATAAAGGGACTAAGCTGAAAAGAACATGAATGAATGAATGTTGTTTTTTGGCCGGTGATTAAGGCAGGTGTAAGCGGTGAACGTGCTCTTGTTTCAAGTGCTTTCTCCAGCACAGCCCTGCCCCATTCATCCTTTAAGACTTCTTTCAAGAGTCTCTCTCTCTCTCTCTTTCTCCCTCCCCCACTCTCCTCTTTTCTCTTCTTCTTTCTTTCTTCAGTGTGAGGCTGTTTCTTTGTGCAGGTGAAGAGCGAGAGGCATGCAGCTGGTGAGCACCGGGTCAGTTATGCGGCCTCTTGACCCAGCTCTACCAACATCACTCAGCACCAACAAATAACCCTGCGCAGGCCTCTACAGTACAGAGCCTGAGCCGCAGCTCAACATATGCACATCATAACCACACATTCACTGCTTCTGAGTTTCCACACAGTCAAAACACTCTTAGCTTTAGCAGTTTTTCAATAGCGATTGGAGTGATTGGAGAGAGGTCGTTATTATCGGTCAAGACTATATGCTGGTTGCATCTAAAGTGACTTACAAATGGGAAACATAGTAGTACAGCATTTGAATATTAAAAGGTCAAAAGGTCAGATTAGGGTTTCAATTAAAGTTTAATTAAATAATAGTTATATACAAATAATAACATAAACATAATATAATATAAAATAACATATTAAAATATAAATAATTAACATTCAATTAATATTTTAATTACATATATATATATATATATATATATGCATAATGTTTGCATAATTACATGACCAGGTATCCATATATATTAAGTTTATATAAATATATGCTCAATATTTGCCATCTTGAGCTCTAGATATTAATGTTGGTGATTGATTTAATTAATTTATTACTTTAAGTATTTTTTTGGAATAGTTAATATTTTATTATGCATGTTAATTATAAATAAACTATGCATAACATATTAAATTTTTTTAATACACCACAATAGTATTTATGTATTTAAATTTAAACTAAATATTAAATATTAAACTAAAGCTTTAAATGTAAAAAATGTCAAATTGACCTAATTAAATGTTATCTATGTAGTTTGTTCGTATACATAATATTATTATGTATACACATGTATTATATGCATATATAATATATAATATATTATATTATATACATATATAATATATTACATACATAAAATTAATATATATAATTCACTTGTATAATAAAATATAAACAATACAAAAATTCATTCATTTTTCTTCGGCTTAGTCCCTTATTTATCAGGGGCCGACACAGCGGAATGAACCGCCAACTTATCCAGCATATGTTTTACGCAGGGCCTCACGGTGGCGCAGTGGATAGCACGTTCGCCTCACAGCAAGAAGGTCGCTGGTTCGAGCCTCGGCTGGGTCAGTTGGCGTTTCTGTGTGGAGTTTGCATGTTCTCCCCGTGTTGGCGTGGGTTTCCTCCGGGTGCTCCGGTTTCCCCCACAAGTCCAAAGACATGCGGTATAGGTGAATTGGGTAAGCTAAATTGTCCATAGTGTATGAGTGTGAATCGGTGTGTATGGGTGTTTCCCAGAGATGGGTTGCAGCTGGAAGGGCATCCGCTGCGTAAAACATATGCTGGATAAGTTGGCGGTTCATTCCGCTGTGGCGACCCCAGATTAATAAAGGGACTAAGCCGAAATGAAAATGAATGAATGAATGAATGTTTTACGCAGCAGATGCCCTTCCAGCTGCACCCAGTACTGGGAAACACCCATACACACTCACATTCACACACGCACTCATAAACTACGGCCAATTTAGTTAATCCAATTCACCTATAGGGCACGTGTTTTGACTGTGGAAGAAACCGAAGCAACCGGAGGAAACCCACGCCAACACGGGGAGAACATGCAAACTCCACACAGAAATGCCAACTGGCCCAGCCACGACTCAAACCTGTGACCTTTTTGCTGTGAGGCGACAGTGCTAACCACTGAGCTACCGTGCCGCCCCAAAACTAAAATAATCATGAAAATTTAATTAAATTAATAATTGATATTTATTATGAATATATTTATAGAAACTTGATATAGGAATTATGGACGCTGTGAATCATTACTGCTAGAAAAAAAAACAATGATCAGATATGATGATTCTACATGCAGTTGTCTAAGATCATAACACGCTGATACTGTTTTTGTTGAACTTTTTCCATATTTTCACTGGCCCATATGACAATATTATTCTGTCTGCGCTGCGCCCTGCCTGTCCGTTTGCTGTTTTTGCAAGACTTTTAAGCTCTTAACTAAAAACAAATATTCATTGGATTTACTACATTTTTTAAGGTAAGTAGTTGCAAACAATTTACAGCGGGGAAAATAAGTATTGAAGTCGTCATGTTTTATTTCTGAAAATATTATTTCTAAAGGAGCTGCTGACATGGAATTGAACCAGATTTTGGTAAAAACTCAAACGATACAGACATGAAAATAAAACAATACAAAAAAATATCTGAAAAATGAGTTCTGTGTAATAACAATGAAATGACACAAGGAGAAAGCGCTGAACTACTGAAGCGTATTTAATCCTTTATATAAAAGGCTTTATTTTGTGATGGCAGCTTAAAGACGCCTCTCATATAGAGAATGAAGCCTCATGCATTGCTCAGGTGTGAGTTTATCACAGACTTCAACAGAGAGTAAAAATCTTGATGGTTCTGTGGGTCTATCAAATCTGAGCTTTATTTTGTATTTTCTATTGGATTCAGGTCAGGTGATTGGCTGGGCCATTCTACAGATTGATTGTCTTTCTCTGAAAGCATTTGAGAGTTTCCTTGGCTGTGTTTTGGATCATTGTCTTGCTGAAATGTCCACCCTGGTTTCATCTTCATCCTCCTGCTAATGTAGATGTTGGACTGAAGCAGCTGATATTCATTTACACCGAGGAAGGGCAGAGGGTTGCTTAAGAACTACTGGGAGATTTCAGCTGCTGTCTGGGCTTTCACTGTCTTTCTACATCTCCCTTTCTTCATGTGTTCAATACTTTTTTCATCATTTCATTTTATTATGAATAACTTAATTTGTAAACTAATTAGATTTGTTTTCTCTGCATATATGGATTTCTTTGGTTGTTACCAACATCCGGGGAAAATTTCAAGTCAATGGCACCTTTAGAAACATGTTTGCTGAGAAAAATGGTGACATGTTCAATATTTATTTTCCCCGCTGTATATGGGCTGAATTTAAACCAATAAATTAAACTTAAATTAAACTTAAATTGTTTGTTTAAATTCAACCCATGTCAAATGTTTGCAACCGCTTATCTTTAGTAAATCCAAAATGAGTAAATCCAATGAATATTTTTTTTCAGTGTTGTAGCAAATGCCTCGTCTGGGCAGACACTCATTATTACAGCTTTCTTGATAATGTTTGCTTCCCTTCATCTTCAAAAAAGCACTGCATTAGTCTTGTGCACGAAGCAGTCTGAAAGGAGCCAGTCTGCTGTTCTGCTGAATATCACATTTGAGTTTTATCAGTCTGCTGAGCTGCTGTGATTTGTAGCTCGTATCTGCTTGGCTTTGATCTTTCACTCGTGTACCACCCATTTCTGAAGCTGCACGTTTGTGATTCACAACATTAGAAGCTCCCTTGTAAAAAGATAATGAATAAATAAACAAAGTAATAGGAACCATTTGAAAGGCCACATCAATTTATGAGCTGATGAGGTGAAATGTCAAGTAATTCCCACCATCCTACATCTGATGAAGCCATTAGTGGAGAAATCCTTTCAAATCAATTCACATAAATGTATAATAAACTATACTTTTATTATTAAATGATACTTTTTAATTTTTTGAATAGGTAGTGTGACATTTTTTGAAAAATAAGATGTTGCATCTCAAGGGGTATATTGGACATATTGTAGCATAAAAACGGCAGATTACACTAATGCTTCAGAAGTGTTACTGCAGATTAGCACAGACAGAATGCAGAGGTTTAAATGCTCACAATGGCATCGGCTAAATGTGAGGTATTCCCTGAGGTGTGCGTCAATCACTCCGCAAACAAGTATGAATCAGGCTTAAATCTATCCATGAATTTACCTTTCAGCATTTTGACAGCCACAGTCACAGCCTCTTTCGGTTTGTCCTTGTCGATGCCAAGAGCTTCAGCCATCACAACCTGACCAAAGCAGCCCTCGCCAAGAGGTTTACCCAGAGTTAACCTGCACAGAAAAACACACAACCATTAGACAAACTTATTAGAATTAGTATTAGCCTTTCAACATCAAACGTGAATATAGCAAAGATCGAATACAGTGGGGGAAATAAGTATTGAACATGTCACCCTTTTTCTCAGAAAACATGTTTCTAAAGGTGCTGTTGACTTAAAAATCTTCCCCGGATGTTGGTAACAACCAAAGAAATCCATGTATGCAAAGAAAACAAATCCTATTAGTTTACAAATCAAGATATGCGTAATAAAATGAAATGACGTAGGGAAAAAGGTATTGAACACATGAAGAAAGGGAGGTGTGGAAAGGCAGTGAAAGCCCAGACAGCAGCTGAAATCTCTTAGTAGTTCTTCAGCAATCCTCTGCTCCTTCATCAGTGTCAATGAATATTAGCTGCTTCAGTCCAAGATCTACATTAGCAGGAGGATGAAGATGAAACCAGGCTGGACATTTCAGCAAGACAATGATCCAAAATACAGAAGAGGAAACTCTCAAATGCTTTCAGAGAAAGAAAATCAAGCTGTAGAATGGCCCAGCCAATCACCTGACTTGAATCCAATAGAAAATACAGAATAAAGCTCAGATTTGATAGACGAGACCCGCAGAACCATCAAGATTTTTACACTCTGTTGAAGTCTGTGATAAACTCAGACCTGAGCAAAGCATGTGACTTCATTCTCCATATGAGATGCATCTTTAGGCTGCCAGCACCAAAGAAGCCCTTTATATAAAGTATTAAATCTGGTTCAACTCCATGTCAACAGCACCTTCAGAAAATAATTTCCCAGGAAAAAAGCATGACGTGTTCAATACTTATTCTCCCTGCTGTAAACGTAAATAAACAGAAAAAAACATGTGTATCATGAAACACAGAACATGTTAATTAATGTATATTATTTACCATATAGGTTTGTAGATTTGTTTACGTGAAACGCAAGCATTAGCATCATCTCAGCGTCTCTATCCGAGATGTGTGTGCATGCGTTGTGTTGTGTTTACTTTACTCGTAGGTGTTAAGTGAATACCCTTTGGCTTCCTCTGCAAAGCTTACATTAGACATTAGCAAGTGGGACAGATGAATGTCTGGCGGGGAGATCTAGAGTTACGCTCCTCTGGGGTGACCAACAATATGCCTTCGGGGATTTGGAGACTTTCTCAGAGTGTGTGTGTGTGTGTGTGTGTGTGTGTGTGTGTGTGTGTGTGTGTGTGTATGGGC
>CAIGQW010003411.1:634429-644560 GCA_903798125.1 Danio choprae | reverse complement strand
TAGCAACACTGAACTCATGAAATGTACCAAAATATAATAAATAATAATAATAATAATAACAATAATAATAATAATAATATTAATAGGCTGCACGGTGGCGCAGTGGGTAGCACAATCGCCTCACAGCAAGAAGGTCGCTGGTTCGAGCCTCGGCTGGGTCAGTTGGCATTTCTGTGATAAGTTTGCATGTTCTCCCAGTGTTGGTGTGGGTTTCCTCTGGGTGCTCCGCTTTTCCCCACAAGTCCAAACACATGCAGTATAGGTGAATTGGGTAGGCTAAATTGTCCGTAGAGTATGTGTGTGAATAAGTGTGTGGGGATGTTTCCCAGTGATGGGTTGCAGCTGGAAGGGCATCCGCTGCGTAAAACATATGCTGGATAAGTTGGCGGTTCATTACGCTGTGGCGACCCCAGATTAATAAAGGGACTAAGCCAAAAAGAAAATGAATGAATGAATGATAATATGGATATTCTTTAAAAACAGCACCTACACATTTCGGCAACACTTGCTCTCATCAGGGTAAGCCGTGTAAAACACGTAGGTGCTGTTTTTAAAGAATAGCCATGTTAATGCTATTTAAGGCTTTTAAATTTTTTTCATCTACTTTTCGAGTGCCTTGGACTTATGATTTCATTGTTTATCTTTATGAATCCCTTTTCCAAGGAGCACCAACACATTAACTACCCCTGAAACATTTTTTGTTTGATTTTAAATGTCAATTAAAGTAACTTTGTTAAACTGCGAAGTTGAATTTTCTAAATCAAAAGTCGACAGACCAGAGATCAACATCCCAAAATGCAATTCAAATCCGTAAATAAACAGAAAACACCTGTAATTAAAAAGAATACAGAAACTTTTACTTTTTTTTTTACGATGTAATTATGCTGCCATTTTGTTTCAGCCAGACCAGCATATGGCCACGTCTCATTCTGCCAATGGCGCCCCCTGTGGTAGACAAGCGTCTCACCTGTAACATTTACGATGAAGCTAAACACGTCGCAGTCCCGCGAGCCCGTGGCACTGCACGAATACAGGCCCGAGTCCTTCGGGGTGGCGTCGCTGATCTGCAGCCAATCCCGAGCTACAAGAGTGCGGTTGTCGGGGCGCATCGAGGAGCTGTCTTTGGTCCAGACGACGTCATCTGCCCCGGACAGCGGGCACTTGAGCTTGAGCAGCTCACCCGGGTGCACAGAGAACAGGACGGGCACACAGTTTTGGTTTTTGGTTGGAGGCTCTGCAGAGCGAAAGGGGTGGGGGGGAGAAGCAAGAGGACAGGGGTGAAAGGGTGCAGAGAGAGAGAAAGAGAAAGAGTGTAAGATGAAAAACACTGCACCATTAAAACATCCCTAGAGTGACTGGTGTGGAGAACAGGCTTTAATTATGTCATAGTTCACCCAAAAGTGAAAAGTCAAACACAGACACCTCAGAGCGTCCCATTAGCGGTGTGTACAGAGCATGCAGCTGGCCCAGTGGGAGAGAGCATGGCATTAGCAGTGAAAGAGGTGCCAGTTGAGAAATATTTAGTCATTTCATAAACAGAGACTTCGGTTTTTCCTTTCCCTGTCGATTCAACCTCGACCTCGCGGATTAGATTGAAGCCGTTATTGCCAGTTTATTCCATCATGTTGAATTATGCACTGCAGGACTCTACAGTAACTTTATTCACTAACAGAAATGTTCTAAAAATGCCAACTGGCCTTAAAATGACCATTACAAAACCACCAGTTTAATATATATATATACTTATAGTAATTATTTTTTAAATATTTCCCAAGTGCTGCTTAACAGAGATTTTTCGATATATTTTCAAATATATTCGTTTTAATAACTAATTTCTAACAACTGATTACTTTTGTCTTTGCTATGATGACAGATCATAATAGGTTATTAGTTATTTTAGTCATTGGATTACAGTGGTTTGGTCGAGAAAAACAAATCTTAATACTGACCTTAGCAGTTTTTACATTTTATAATACATTAAATATATATATATATTTTTTTTTTATTCCAGCTAAACTAAAAGAAAACGTTCTCCAGATTAAAAATATAATAGGAAATACTGCGAAAATGTGTCTTGTTCTGTTAAAAAATCCCTTGGGAAATATAAAAAAAGTATATAAAATAATTTTAATTCCACAGGAAGGCTAATAATTTTAATAATAATAATAATAATAATAATAATAATAATAATAATAATTCATTCATTCATTTTCATTTCGGCTTAGTCCCTTTATTAATCTGGGGTTGCCACAGCGGAATGAACCGCCAACTTATCCAGCATATGTTTTACACAGCGGATGCCCTTCCAGCTGCAACCCATCACTGGGAAACATCTATACACACTCATTCACACACATACAGTACAGACAATTTAGCTTACCCAATTCACCTATACCGCATGTCTTTGGACTTGTGGGGGAGCACCCGGAGGAAACCACGCCAACACGAGGAGAACATGCAAACTCCACACAGAAAATGCCAACTGACCCAGCCGAGGCTCGAACCAGCGACCTTCTTGCTGTGAGGCGATCGTGCTACCCACTGCGCCACCGTGAGGCCCAATAATAATAATAATAATAAATTATTTTACATAGCGCCTTTAAAACGTAATTCTCAAAGCCTTTACACAAAAAGATACAGATATAAAACAGTTTAGAGTATAATAGAATCATTCAAAATAAAACATTCAACATTGATAAAACATTCAAATATCTAGAAACATAAAGCAAATCAGGATGGCACACCTCATGAATAGGCGAGTGTAAAGTAATGAGATTTCAAGGATGATTTAAACCATTTAAAAGATTCAGCGTGTCTAATGTCATAGGGGAGAGAGTTCCAGAGCCTCTGAGCCAGGGGTGAGAAAGCCCGGTCACCCATAGAGCGCAGATGAGTGGAGGGGACTGTGAGTCAGAGGAACGGAGGTCACATGAAGGGGAGTACCATGTTAAAAGTTCAGACAGATAGTGTGGAGCCAAACCAGACAGGGCCTTGTATGTAAGCATGAGGATTTTAAAATGAATACGGAATCTGACTGGTAGCCAATGGAGGGATTCCAAAACCGGAGTAATGTGTTCGCTGATTGTGTCTTCAAATGTATATAAAAATAATAATGATTAAAAAAAACTGTCTATCTATTGTCTATATATTTCATGTTTGTAGTTATTTTGTTCAAAACATTATTTTATAGAATAAATGTAAATTATTTTCATTATATGAGCGATAAATAAAACCCTACAAATTTCACTGTCCCACAGGGGGTCGTTTTACATTCATTCATTCATTCATTTTCCTTCGGCTTAGTCCATTTATTCATCAGGGGTCGCCACAGTGGAATGAACCACCAACTTATCTAGCATATGTTTTACACAGCAGATGCCCTTCCAGCTGCAACCCAGTACTGGGAAACATCCATACACACTCATCCACACACACTCATACACTACGGACAATTTAGTTTATTTAATTCACGCATAGCGCATGTGTTTGGACTGTGGGGGAAACCGGAGCACTCGGAGGAAACCCACGCCAACATGGGGAGAACATGCAAACTCCACACTGAAATGCCAACTGACCCAGTCAGGACTCGAACCAGGCCACAGTGTTAACCACTAAGCCACCGTGTCGCAAAGGTCGTTTTTCAGAACAAATTTATTATGTATATTTTATATTTGTCTAAACTTCAACTTA
The DNA here is from genome assembly GCA_903798125.1 of Danio choprae. Taxonomy (NCBI): domain Eukaryota; kingdom Metazoa; phylum Chordata; class Actinopteri; order Cypriniformes; family Danionidae; genus Danio; species Danio choprae. The sequence goes on along the minus strand of CAIGQW010003411.1, from coordinate 640,870 downwards.
TCTTCAGAAACTATATATCATATGTGTATATCATGTATCACTTTCATGTCTGAACTCAGGTGGGGTGGGGTGACTGTTAAAGGGTTAAACAATGTTTATAAAAGAATAATATCAGCCAACCATTACTTGAATCTGTATCTGAAGCAATATGTGATCAAGCATTCAAGCAAAACATCTCCATTACTATATCCATTTCAATTCACCTCAGGTTCCACTGAAAGCAAAGCCAAGATGGACAGAAATCAAATGCCTCAATCAGAAAGTCAGAATAAGCAGAGAGACAGAGGAATTCAGCAAAGATATTCTATCCATTTAATTCACTTCATCTTTCGGGCTGAAAGATAAACAGTGGCTTACACTGAACTGCACAGTAACCATTACACTGTCTTTACGCTCTTATACTTTCAAAAGAGGTCAAAACAGTCTTTCTTAAAGCTATTAATGCTACAGTCTTTTGGATATAGTCTGTGCAACACTAGATATGAGATTTCAGGGTAATTTAAGGGGTAGTTCACCCAAAAATGAACGTACACTCAAGTGGGTCTAAACCTTTATGAGTTTCTTTCTTATGTTAAACACAAAACAAGATATCCTGAAGAATGCTGGGGAAAAAGCAGACATGGTAGGACCAAAAAAAAAATACTATGGAAGTCAATGGCTGTTTTTCCCCCCAAAATTCTTCAGTTTATCTTCCTTTGTGCTCATCAGAAGAAACAAACTCAAAGAAACTGTTCTCCCCGTGTTGGCGTGGGTTTCCTCAGGGTGCTCCGGTTTCCCCCACAGTTCAAAAATATGTGCTGTAGGTGAATTAGGTAAACAAAATTGGCCGTAGTGTATGAGTGTGTGTGTGTGTGAATGAGTGTGTATGGGTGTTTCCCAGTACTGGGTTGCAGCTGGAAGAGCATCCGCTGCATAAAACATACGCTGGAATAGTTGGCGATTCATTCTGCTGTGGCAACCTCCGAAATAGACTAAGCCGAAGGAAAATGAATGAATGAATGAATGAATGAATGAATGAATGAATGAAATTAGAATTACAGTTCTAACATTAAGCTATTGCATCTAAGCGGAAACTATGAATTAAAGGGACAGTTCCCCCCACCGCACCATTTACTCACTCTTTATGAGTTTCTTTCTTCTGTTGAACACAAAAGTAGATATCCTGACGAAAGCTGAAAACCTGTAACCATTGACTTCCATATGAGGCAAAACAGATACTATGGAAGTCAATGGTTGTTAAATACCTTCTTTCGTGTTCAACAGAAGAAAAGAAAGTCTAAAAAGGTTTGAAACAAGTAAAGGGTGAGTAAATGATGACAGTTGTTATTTTGGGGTGAACTATCCCTTTAACACAGTTTTCTAAGCATGCAAAAAGGTATAAATGCTGAAAGCGAGAGCTGCGGAAAAAAAACATGGTCAGACTTGTCAGGAATCACAAATAATCAGCGGAGCAAAGACAAAAGACAAAGCTTTTTCAACACATTTATAAACATAATAGTTCTAATAACTAATTTCTAATAACTGATTTATTTTATCTTTGCCATGATGACTCAATCATTCATTCATTTTTTTTCGGCTTAGTCCCTTTATTAATCTGGGGTCGCCACAGCGGAATGAACCGCCTGCCATGATGATAGCACATAACATTTTACTAAATATTTTTTCAAGATACTAGTTTTCAGCTTACAGTGACATTTAAAGGCTTAACTGGGTTAATTGGGTTAATTAGGCAAGTCATTGTATAACGATGTTTTTTCTGTACACAATCAAACAACAATATTGCTTAATGATATTGACCTTAAAAGGTTTTTTTTTTATTTAAAACTGCTTTGTTTATAGCCGAAATAAAACAAATAAGATTTTCTCCAGAAGAAAAAACATTATTGGAAATACTGTGAAAAATTCCTTGCTCTGTTAAACATCATTCGGGAATTATTTCAATCAAAGGAGGGCTAATAATTCTGACTTCACCTGTATATTGCAGTACGTTCTGCTTGTGTTATTGTAGCGCAGACTGAAGTGCGGACGGCAGGAAGGGAAAGTCATACGCCTCGCGCTCCGTCCTCAAGGGGATTTGAGAGTGCTTGAAGGCCTAAACTCTCTCTCTCTCTCCGCAGGCATGTTGCCCTACACACGTTTGGTTCCTGTATTGTTCCCTTTTTTTGCTACTCCGGAAACAATTACCTTTTCCTTTATGGCTTTGGCGACGCTGCGGCCTCAGAACGAACCCTGCCGCTGATTGATGGGACCGGTATTCACTGCCTTGCTCTTCCGGAGGCCTCTGTTTGTCCAACTGTTATTTAACTGTAATTGGTCGCGTATTTCCCGCTATTGTGCGATTAAAGACAAACTAGGGGGGGGGGAAAGAGGCCTGCTCCGACTCAAGTCCTGTTTGAACGCCAACACATGTGGATTGTTTTTTTAAACAACTATAGGATTCATAGTAGAAAAAAAATATTTTGCCGCTTGTTCAAACTACTTATTTAAAATGAGAAACAACACTATTGTTAAGTTTAGGGGGAAGAGCAACTTAATTGTTTTATGTTTAATCTACTTAAATTTGTGAAGATGATTAAGTTAACGTAATCGATTTGTTTTGGGACAACAAGTAGGAATTGTGTGGAACCCAGCATGTTTTTACAGTGAATGGTTATCAGCATTCACTGTCAACCATTCATTCATTCATTCATTTTCTTTTCGGGTTAGTCCTTTTATTAATCTGGGGTCGCCACAGGGGAATGCATATGTTTTACACAGCGGATGCCCTTCCAGCTGCAACCCATCACTGGGAAACACCCATACACGCTCATTCACACACATACACTACGGACAATTTAGCTTACCCAATTCACCTATAGCGCATTTCATGGGACATGTGTGGGAAACCGGAGCACCCGGAGGAAACCCACGCAAACACGGGGAGAACATGCAAACTCCACACAGAAATGCCAACTGACCCAGCTGAGGCTCGAACCAGTGACCTTCTTGCTGTGAGGCGAGAGCGCTACCCACTGCGCCACCGTGCAGCCCCCACTGTCAACCTGTCGTATAGATTTAAAACCACTTGAGGATGACAAAATCAGTCAATTTAAAAGTTTAGCTAAACCTTCCCTTTAAACTTGCTCTTTTCCTCATACATGGAATGCTGGGTTCCACACAACTGTCCCTCTAAGTAAGACTAAACCTAAAATAGATGCAAAAAATAAATGAATAGTGAGTAGGTAAGATGATAAAGAGTTTTGAATAGGCTGAACAGAAGTGCACAAATTAAGCTGTGATGCAGAAATGCAGAAATAAACACAAAAAAGGAGCTCTCCAACATATCCAAATTATTAATGGTGGGTTTTGGATGGGCTCATTTTTGGGAAGACTGTTTTTTAAAGTGAGTTCTGATAAAGTATATTATATTTAAATTAAAATTGTAACAATACGCTACACCAAGACTTCATTACTTAACATTTCTATATGTGAACTAATAATAATAATAATAATAAAAAGTTCTAATCACCTATTAAAAATTTGTCATTATTAATTTCAACATTTACTAACACACATATATTACAAATATTATATTATATTTATAACCCACATATACATGCAAATATATTGCAATAAAAATGCATCATTTTTGAAGTTATAGTTTTTCCAAAATTATCACTGGTGTCATGTAAATGAACACAAATGGTCATAATCATGCATTGTACCTTGTTAGCTTATATTAACAGTATTAAATTGTTGCCACTTTTATACTTTGGTTTACTCTCTTTTTTTTTTAAGTAAAGTCAGCTAATGGCTTTTTACGGTGTATTTTTAAAGTGCCGTGATTTTCCAGTAATGCTATAAGTAAACGACAATTTCGGCCAATTTTAGTTGATCAAATAATCAACTTGTTGACATTTAAAAGCTTGTGGGTTTGGTTTTACTCACTTTTTTAAGTAAAGTCAGCTAATCGATCAAATAATCAACTTGTGGACATCTAAAAACCTTTGGGTTTAAATTTGGGTTTAAACATTTGGGTATAAACCTCACTTTATTAAGTAAAGTCAACTAATCGCTTTGAAAGCAATGGGTTTACTCCTTTTTTTAAATGTAAAGTCAGCTAATGGCTTTTTTACAGTGTATTTTTAAAGTGCCATGATTTTCCAGCAATGCTGTAAGTAAATGACAATTTTGACCAATTTTAGTCGATCAAATAATCAACTTGTGGATATTAAAAAGCTTTTGGGTTTGGGTTTACTCACTTTATTAAGTAAAGTCAAATAATCGCTTTGAAAGCAATAGGTTTACTCTCTTTTTTTAAAGTAAAGTCAGCTAATGGCTTTTTTACAGTGTATTTTGGGTTTACTCACTTTATTAAGTAAAGTTAACTGTTTACTTAAAAAGCAATGGGTTTACTCCCTGTTTTACTAATTTTTTAAAGTTAGCTAATTGCTTTTTTACAGCGTATTTTAATGTGCCATGATTTTAATGCTATTAGAATTATTTGTAAGGTTGCAATGTTGATCAAATAATCAACTGGTGGAAATTTACAATTTACTCACTTTAAGTATAGTCGACTAATTACTTAAAAAGCAATGGGTTTATGCCCTTTTTTAATGTAAAGTCAGCTAATTGCTTTTTTACAGCATATTTGCCATGCTTTTCCAGTAATGCTACAAGAATACGACAATTTCGGCCAATTTTAGTTGATCAAATAATCAACTTGTTGACATTTCCAAGAAAGCCTATTTTCTCTCAGCACCTCGATAAATCTTCTGCCCAGGCAAGAGCTTTATTCCACCTCGAACTCTTTCAACATTTGACATGCTTTCATCCTCTTTCTTCTTCAGGTCCAGTACATCTGTTCTTCACCATCACCAGAACCTCCTGCTCCTCTGATCTGCTCTCTGACCTCTGACCTCTGACCCCGCTGACTGCCCCCCGCCGTCCACAGGACAGAAACCCTCCACAAATCCACAACCTGATGACATCCCACAAATTCCAGATCCTCTTCCTGGGAAACATCTACCCTGCCACAATAAAGAGACGCTTCGCCCCAAAAATGAACATTCCTGTCTTCATTTACTCATCCTCCACTCATTCTAAAGGTGTTTGAGTTTCTTGAACACAAAAGACGATACAGTGAAGAATGGTGAAACTGGAAGCCATTAGTAAGGGTGACAATGGTTGCCAGTTTGCAACATTCTTCAAAATATCTTCTCTTGTGTTCAACAGAAAAATAGAAACTCATTTAGGTTTAAAAAGCTTGAGGATGAATACATGGTCACTTTTTCTTTAAACGTTCTCTTTTCCTCAAAGGTCAACAGCCAATGGACAGAGATTGGGGGCTTTCATTCATTCATTCATTTTCTTTTCGGCTTAGTCCCTTTATTAATCTGGGGTCGCCACAGCGGAATGAACCGCCAACTTATCCAGCATATGTTTTACGCAGCGGAAGCACTTCCAGCTGCAACCCATCACTGGGAAACATCCATACACACTCATTCACACACATACACTACAGACAATTTTAGCTTACCCAATTCACCTATAGCGCATGTGTTTGGACTTGTGGGGGAAACCGAAGTGTTTGGAGCTGTTAAGTTGACTTAACTTGATTTTTATAATTATGCACATAGTTCATTTACTTAATTTTAAGCAAACAGTTTTAATCACTTTTTTAAGTAAAGTCAACTAATCACTTTAAAAGCAACAGGTTTACAAACGTTTTGTAAGTAAAGGCAACTAATCGCTTTTAACAGTGTATTTTTAAAGGGTGTTTTCTCAAAATAATTGTTTTACTTAAATCTCCATTTTAGCAGGTCTTGGATACGCCAAACCGCACAGTTTGATTTAAATCTATATTCCGAATGGTTTCACTGAGGGATATATTCATACGCCATTTGCTTGGTAATATAAGTTTTAACAAAATATTGTACATTTTTGTTTCTGCCTGTTTGCAACATTTTCTGAATGACGAAATGATAAAAAGACATTCCCAAAATCAACTCTTACAAATATCTGATTCTTATAAATATATATATATTCATTTTCATTTCGGCTTAGTCCCTTTATTAATCTGGGGTCGCCACATATGTTTTTATCCACCATATGTTTTTACGCAGCGGATGCCCTTCCAGCCACAACCCATCACTGGGAAACATCTATACACTCTCATTCACACTCATACACTACGGACATTCATTCATTCATTCATTTTCTTTTCGGCTTAGTCCCTTTATTCATCTGGGGTCGCCACAGCAGAATGAACCGCCAACTTATCCAGCATATTTTTTACGCAGCGGATGCCCTTCCAGCTGCAACCCATCACTGGGAAACATCCATACACACTCATTCACACACACACACTACGGACAATTTAGCCTATTCAATTCACCTATAGCACATGTGTTTAGACTGTGGGGGAAACCGGAGCACCCGGAGGAAACCCACGCCAATTGT
>CAIGQW010003411.1:599324-615661 GCA_903798125.1 Danio choprae | reverse complement strand
ATCCATCCATCCATCCATCCATCCATCCATCCATCCATCCATCCATCCATCCATCCATCCATCCATCCATCCATCCATCCATCTATCTATCTATCTATCTATCCTTTTAAAACTCAGAAATGACAGCAGGATGCAATTCATCCGGATTATAATTTCACAACTCATCCATAAAACACTAAGAAAATCGAAATAAAAATTATGTTGTTATTCACTACCCTTCATTTTCATTCATTTATTTTCTTTTCAGCTTAGTCCCTTTATTAATCAGGGTTCGCCACAGCGGACTGAACCGCCAACTTATCCAGCATATGTTCTACGCAGCAGATGCCCTTCCAGCTGCAACCCAGTACTGGGAAACATCCATACACTTTCACACACATACAATACGGCCAATTTAGCTTACCCAATTCACCTATAGCGCATGTCTTTGGCCTGTGGGGGAAACCGGACCACCCAGAGGAAACCCACGCCAACACAGGGAGAACATGCAAACTCCACACAGAAATGCCAACTGACCAAGCCGGGACTCGAACCAGCCACCTTCTTACTGTGAAAACTCAGTTTTCTTTCTCCCACAAAATGAATAATCAATTTAAAGAGATAGTTTACCCTAAAATGTACATTTACTCACTATTTACACCCCCTCAAGTGGTAACCCTTGATTTCCATCACAGAAAAAAAACAAATACTATGGAAGTGAATGGTTACAGGTTTCCAACATTCTTCAAAATATCTTATTTTGTGTTAAACAGAAGAAATAAAACAAACTAACAGGTTTGGAATAAGTGGAGGACGAGTAAACGATGACAGAATTTAAACTATCCATTTAAGCTTAACAAAAAAAGTTCACAATATAATGCACACTTTTTGTTTAATGTTTTTTTAAAGGGATAGTTCACCAAAAATGTACATTTACCCACTATTTAAACACCCTCAAGTGGTTCCAAACTTTTAGTTTCTTTATTCTGTTGAACACAAAAGATATTTTGAAGAAAGCTGAAAAACGGGAACCCTTGACTTCCATACCAGAAAAAAAAATACTATAGAAGTGAATGGTTACAGGTTTCCAACATTTTTCAAAGTATCTTCTTTTGTGTTCAACAGAAGAAAAAAAAGAAACAAACAGGTTTGGAATAAGTGGAGGACGAGTAAATGACAGAATTTAAACTATTCATTTAAGCTTAACAAAAAAAAGTTCACAAGGGATAGTTTGCCCTCAAAAATGTAAATTTACTCACTATTTGCACACCCTCAAGTGTCCTTCCAAACCTTTAGTTTCTTCATTCTGTTGAACACAAAAGAAGATACTTTGAAGAAAGCTGAAAACCGGTAACCATTGACTTCCATAGAAAGAAAATACTAAGGAAGTGAATGGTTACAGGTTTCCAACATACTTCAAAATATCTTCATTTGTGTTCAACAGAAGAAGGAAACTCAAAGAGGTTTGGAACAAGTGGAGAACGATATGAGCCCACTCCAGAGTGAGTGGGCTTGACAAACCACCTGTAGAAACACTCTCGTTCTCCTTCCTTCCTCCTTACTCTAGCACTAAAATTCTCTGAGCACAAACAAGTTCCTTTGTATAATCAGCACTTCTTGTGTGTATTGCCTCTTCTTGTTAAATCGCTGAATGCCTCCTCAATTGTAAGTTGGTTTAGGACAAAAGTGTCTGCTAAATGTAAATGGACAAGTAAACCATGACAGAATTGTCATTTTTGGGTGAACTATCCCTTTAAGCTTCACCTAAAGTCCACCAAAAAATGCATCGTGCAAAATAGTCCACATAAAGCTTTGTAAACAGTGACAGATTAGCAATTTCCTCAGTGCCAACCACACTACATATTATCCACACGCTTGCATACGGACCCCGTCTTTTTCCCAGCATTGCTATCTGTGGCGGATGACGGACTCCCCCATTGAGCGCTCAGTCTCCCAGCATTCACACTGGGAGCCTCCCTAATCAATGACCCCTAAATGTCAGAGAGCGAGGGCCCCACACTCCCCTCCCAAAGCGTCTCCTCCATTGGACGGGCCCTTAGAAACTAAAGAGAGCCGGATTAGGACAGGAGGAGGGCCGAATATGCCTTTCCCTCTCTCCGTTTTCTCCCCCTTCCTCATAAAAGATCCGTCCCCATTCAGTCGGAATGAGCCAGCTAATAAGGCTGTTAAAGAAAAGCGAGAGGTTCCTCAGTGAATGGGGCCTTCCATCAGGGCTTTTCTTTCTCTTTCAGGGCCAGATTCTCCAGCTCGCTCAGACACAGTGAAGCCATCAGCAACGTCTCCCATAAAAGGTGACAGTTTGGATCGCAATGAGAGGGAAGCGCGAAAAGGAGGGGACAGGCCGCAGGTTTAGGGGGCGCGAAATAAAGGACGGACTATACAGTCTTTCACGCGTCTCCCCATCGCCTGTCCAGGCCAGATTTACATTGTTTTTATGGCTGTCTTACAGGCCTGCCACATTTAGCAAACACAATGGGACAGCCAGTGAGAGTCAGGGAGAAAAAGAGCGTGCTGAAAGAGGAGGGTCACGTCTCACTGTTCTCCACTGTCCTGCTCATCCGGCTGAAGATGTTAGGATCTGACCAACAGTGTAAATCACAGGCCATGTTGATATTTGTAGGTCATTTGCATAAATGCAGATTTAGTAAGTGATAAAACATGCGAACTGCTTTTGCGTGATCGTGCTCATAAAGGGGTAGTTCATACAAAAATGTAAATTTACATATTACATAATTTACATATTACATGTCTTTGGACTTGTGGGGGAAACCGGAGCACCCGGAGGAAACCCACGCCAACATGGGGAGAACATGCAAACTCCACACAGAAATGCCAACTGACCCAGCTGAGGCTCGAACCAGCGACCTTCTTGCTGTGAGGCGACAGCGCTTACCACTGCGCCGGCCCACAAAAAAAAATGTTTTATAGAATTATCTGTTGTGTGTTGTTTTAGACCCGACTCATGGCTGAGAATTAGGTTTATTAAGCCTTACCGCCCTGACTCACCATCCCTCCTTTCTGCTTCATACAAAAACAATCTATCAGGGGCCATGCTTAGTCAAAATAAGATCATCATCATATTACTTAAACGTTTTGTCAACTTCTAAAATTCTGCGTGCTGACACCTCCACATAAAAGGCTGTTACGCCGGTTTCACAACGCATGAGCGGATTTATACTGAGAGCGGGAATGCGAGCAGCGTGTCAGCGTTGAGCAGGAGCGGTGCGAGAGGCACGCAGGTATGTTTGTTTTTGATTAAGCTACAATGCTTTCACCAGCGTTGGTTCAGTTTTACATAGAGAATAATAAAATAAAATAATAAACAACGAAAGGTCTTTAAACCCATCTTTATTATAACAAAAAAAATATAGCGCAGGGATGATCTTTCTGTGTGAGAAAATGGATGTGTGGTGTGAGAGCGTCAGAATACAGTCAATTGCGTCACGCCGAATGTGTGAGAGTTGGCAGCTCTGCCTCTAGTGTTCATTTTTACCTAATACTGCAGTCAAACATATGTTTAAGTATGTTGTACGCACTTCCAATGAGCCTGTGTTGAGATTTTCAGTTGAGCTAATGGACTTGAGCATGAGAACAGTCACTTAATGGAGGCCTGACATCCTGCTGTTATGCTAATGCTAATGCTAAGTTATTCGAGCAACACTGCAGTGTTTTTCCACCTCTGCAGTCAGTCACGCGAGCCGCCTGCTGTTCGCTGCCCTTCTGTCTATTGACAGCAACTTATGATTTATGCCAGACAATTGTTTGGTCAGCTTTAGGTTTCAAAACAGTCCTACCAAAATGCAGAGTTTGTTTAAGTCGGAGAGAAAAGCCCTTCACGTGGAGAACAAACACTCACTCCTCGCGTCACTATGAGGGCAAGAATTCTTACAAAAACATGATGTCACGTTTCATCTCCCTGGCCACATTCCCGAGACATAAATATTCATTATAATCATTAAGGAAACACTTTAAGTGGTGTTGGGTGCAATTTGACTTTAGGTGTGCCGAATACTTGAACATTTAAATTATAGAGAGCGAAGTAGGATTGGAGGATAATGTCTGTGTAGGTGTTCTTTGCCGTGTATTAACATGTTTTGTGTGGTAATTCACTTGTAATGGTATAAACGAAAGTCAAGCATGATCGAGTACTATAGTTAGCCCTGATCCGCACTTAGTGTGGTGGACTTTAATAATTCAGAAAGGACTGTAAAAATAGATCAAGGAAACGTGAGTGATTCGTAGACATATATACTGCTATGCTGCTGTCCCAAACTGGTCCGTCAAAAAAATAAAATAAATGTGGCACAGTGGTTAGCACCGTCACCTCACAGCAAGAAAGTCGCTGGTTCAAGTCCCGGCTGGGTCAGTTGGCATTTTTGTGTGGAGTTTGCATGTTCTCCCCATGTGGGCGTGGGTTTCCTCCGGGTGCTCCGGTTTCCCCCACAAGTCCAAAGACATTCGGTACAGGTGAATTGGGTAGGCTAAATTGTCCGTAGTGTATGAGTGTGAATGGGTGTGTATGGATGTTTCCCAGTGATGGGTTGCAGCTGGAAGAGCATCCGCTGCGTAAAACATATGCTGGATAAGTTGGTGGTTCATTCCGCTGTGGCGACCCCTGATGAATAAAGGAACTAAGCCAAAGAAAATGAATGAAAATAAAATAAAATTCACGAACCACATTTATTTTAAATAAGTGGAAAACTGAAAAATAAAATAAAATAAACTAAATTAAATTAAATAAATAAAACAAATACAATTAAGTTGCATCAAAACTACAATAGAAAATATTTGGTCTGGGCTCACTAGCTACACTTATTTTAAATAAGTGGAAAACAAAAAAAAATTATTAAATTAAATTAAAAAATAATTATTTTAATAAGAAAAATAAAAAATAAATAAAACAAATATAATTAATTTGCATCAAAACTACAACGGAAAATAATGCATTAGGTCTAGGTTCACCAGCCACACTTACTTTAAATAAGTGAAAACTGAAAAATAATCAAATAAAACAAAAGAAAAATATGAATTAAACATAAATGAATTATTCATTCATTCATTTTCATTTCGGCTTAGTCCCTTTATTAATCTGGGGTTGCCACAGCGGAATGAACCGCCAACTTATCCAGCATATGTTTTTTACACAGCGGATGCCCTTCCAGCTGCAACCCATCACTGGGAAACATCCACACACTCTCATTCACACACATACATTACGGACAATTTAGCTTACCCAATTCACCTATAGCGCATGTCTTTGGACTGTGGGGGAAACTGGAGCACCCGGAGGAAACCCACGCCAACACGGGGAGAACATGCAAACTCCACACAGAAACGCCAACTGACCCAGCCGAGGCTCGAACCAGTGACCTTCTTGCTGCTAGGCCAACATGCGACCCACTGCGCAACCGTGAGGCCCATAAATGAATTAATTAATTAATAAAAATCTTTCAGTAAAAGTAATATCTTGACATTTTGATCACAGTATTAGCTGAATGGCTTTGTGTCAAACTTACAATGAAAAATAATGTGTTGGGTAAACTAGCCACACTTACTTTAAATAGCAGAAAATAAGAGGTGGAAATAAGAAGTGGAAAACTGGAAAATAATCTAATTAAATGCAATTAAACGAATTAAATTAAATTTAAAAAAAATTTAAATAATAAATTCAAAAATTCTTCAGTAAAATGTATATCTTGACATTTTAATAACAGTACTAGCTGAACCGCTTTGCATCAAACTTAATGAAAAATAATGCATTGTACACATCCAGTGCTTTCTCTTTTATATGCATATGAATGAGAAAGCCAGTGAAGGATCTTGTGGTGTTGTTGACTGTGAGATTGGCTCTAGTTCTGCCATTAGTGGTTGTGGTAAGCGACTCAAACTGCAGCTCATCAAGTGTTAAACGCCTCTAATAATGACTACAGCAGGCAGAACAAAACCTCTCTATGGAATTTTTTAAGGAAATCCAATAAACTTGAGCACATAAGCGGGTTATGTTTTTTCAGTACTCTGTGAAATTATATACATTCATTGATTAATTTACCTTCAGGTAGTCCCTTTATTTATCTGGGTTCGCCACAGCGGAAAGAACCGCCAACTTATCCAGCATATGTTTTGCACAGCGGATGCCCTTCCAGCTGCAACCCAGTACTGGGAAACACCCATACGCTCTCACATTCACACACATACACTCATACACTACAGCCAATTTAGAACATGCAAACTCCACACAGAAATGCCAACTGGCCCAGCCGGGACTCAAACCAGCAACCTTCTTGCTGTGAGGCGACTGAGCCACTGTGTCACCCGTAATTATATACATATAATATATAAATATATAATTGTTTTCTTTGTTTTGTTAAGAAAAATTCACAGGAGGGCTAATACTTTTGAATATAAACTGTACATGGGGCAGCACGGTGGCTCAGTGCTTAGCACTGTCACCTCACAGCAAGAGGGTCGCTGGTTCGAGTCCTGGCTGGACCAGTTGACATTTCTGTGTGGAGTTTGCATGTTCTCCCCGTGTTGGCGTGGGTTTCCTCCAAGTGCTCCGGTTTCCCCCACAGTCCAAAGGCATGCGCTATAGGTGAATTGGGTCAACAAAATTGGCTGTAGTGTATGAGTGTGTATGTGTGAATGGGAGTGTGTATGGGTGTTTTCCAGTATGGATTTTTCCACTATAAGAACATTTTGTGCACTGAAAAAGTTCTTTATGGAACCATCAAAGCCAATGAAGTAAAAATCTTCTTCATTTTTAAAGTGAGTTCTAATAATATATGGAGAGTTCTAATAACATACAGTTGGAATCAGAATTATTAACCCTCCTGAATTATGAGCCCCCCTGAATTATGAGCCCCCCTGTATATTTTTTTTCACAATTTCTGTTTAACGGAAAGAAGATTGTTTTTAACACATTTCTAAATGTAATAGTTTTAATAACTCATTTCTAATATCTGATTTCTTTTATCTTTGCCATGATGACAGCACATAATATTTGACTAGATATTTTTCAAGATACTAGTATTCAGCTTAAAGTGACATTTAAAGGCTTAACTAGGTTAATTAGTCAATTTAGGGTAATTAGGCAAGTCATTGTATAACAATGGTTTGTTCTGTAGACAATTGAAAAACAATATCGCTTAAGGGGGCGAATAATATTGACCTTTAATGGTTTAAAAAATGTAAAACTGCTTTTATTCTAGCCAAAATAAAACAAATAAGACTTTCTCCAGAAGAAAGAATATTATAGGAAATACTGTGAGAAACTTCTTGCTCTGTTAAACATCATTTGGGAAATATTTGAAAAAGAGGGGAAAAAAAAAAATCACAGGAGGATGAATCATTTTGACTAAAGCTGTATATTATGCCGATTTCAGGCCCAAATGAGAAATCAAACCACTCACTCGGGCTACAGAAGTCTAGCGACAGGTATGCAAGTTATTTAGAGCATTCCACAGAGCAGCGGCCCAGACATCTGAAGAATCTGGACACACACACACACACACACACACACACACACACACAAGGCTCTAGCGCTGGATGAAGAGGCAGCACTGGCCGGAAGGATGAGGGACTCTTAATGCACAAGGTGACAGGAAAGGTCAGAGGTTAAGAACCGTCATCTCTACAAATCACCACACACTGACATTTATGAGGCATTTAAGAGCAAGACTTAATTAAGAAGACTCGTTACCATGCTATTCTCAACATGTCCCTAAAGACGCTTTAAAATTGATGTGAACTGCGCCACACTTTCAGCACTGGAGGTGTACATTGTCACTGGATTCATTGGATTTACTACATTTTTTTTAAGGTAAGTGGCTGCAAACAATTGATATGAGCTGAATTTAAACACACAAAGTTGAACGTTACTAAATTTAATTGGTTTGTTTAAATTCAGCTCATGTCTTTTAACTGTGGGGGAAACCGGAGCACTCAAAGGAAACCCACACCAACACGGGGAGAACATGCAAACTCCACACAGAAATGCCAACTGACCCAGCCGGGACTCTAACCAGCGACATTCTTGCTGTGAGGCGACAGTGCTAACCACTGAGCCACCATGCCGCCTTTGTTCAAACTACTTATTTAAAATAAGCTGAAACAACATAATTCTTGAGGTTTTTTTTAGGGAGGGTGGAGCTTATTTGTTTTATGTTCAATCCACTTAAATTTAATTTAATTTAAAACTAATAAGTTAACAGGCCTCACGGTGGCGCAGTGGGTAGCACGATCGCCTCACAGCAAGAAGGTCGCTGGTTCGAGCCTCGGCTGGATCAGTTGGCATTTCTGTGTGGAGTTTGCATGTTCTCCCCGTGTTGGTGTGGGTTTCCTTTGGGTGCTCCGGTTGGGTAGGCTAAATTGTCCGTAGTGTATTTGTGTGAATGGGTGTGTGTGGATGTTTCCCAGTGATGGGTTGCAGCTGGAAGGGCATCCGCTGCGTAAAACATATGCTGGATAAGTTGGCGGTTCATTCCGCTGTGGCGACCCCAGATTAATAAAGGGACTAAGCCGAAAAGAAAATGAATGAATGAATCATGTGTATTATTTATTGCTGTTAATGCAATAATTTATTGCTGTTTCCAGCTGCAACCCATCACTGAGAAACATCCATACACACTCATTCACACTCATACACTACGGACAATTTAGCTCACCCAATTTACCTATACGGAGCACCCGGAGGAAACCCACGCCACCACGGGGAGAACATGCAAACTCCACACAGAAACGCCAACTGACCCAGCCGAGGCTCAAACCAGCGACCTTCTTGCTGTGAGGCGATTGTGCTACCCACTGCGCCACCGTGCTGCTAATACACAAGATAAAATACATAAATAATAATAATTATGATAATATATAAGATAAAAAAATAAAATCTTTAAAAAAAAACTAAAAGACCTGTCTAAAACGGTTGTGAATGTACTCAAGATAATAATCAAATTAAGTTAAATTAGGGTAGGGTAATTAGGCAAATCATTGTATAATTATGGTATGTTCTGTAGACAATCGAGAAAAAAATATTGCTTAAGGGAGCTAATACTAAAAATATTGCTTTTAAATAAAACAAATAAGACTTTCTCCAGAAGAAAGAATATTATAGGAAATACTGTGAGAAACTCCTTGCTCTGTTAAACATCATTTGGGAAATATTTGAAAACGAAGGAAAAAATTCACAGGAGGGCGAATAATTGTGACTTCAACTGTATATCTTAGATGGCCTGAGGGTGAGTAAACAGCAAATATTATTTCTTTGGGGTGACCTTTCCCTTTATTATTTAAGAGAGAACTTCTATATAGGACAATACCTTAGAAGATCTCTGAAGACTGAGAATGAATCTGTAAGTTCTGTAAGTCTATAAGCACAACGTCTCTTCATACAAAACCAACATGTTTCCACAGTCATCCTATATATGGTTCATATTAAACCCTGGGGCAAATGCACGAGCGCGCACACACACACACACACACACACACACACACACACACACACACACACACACGCACACACGCACACACCTATCTGTTCACATTTGTTTCATATTCCACTCAGGATGTGAGTCATCTACCTCTGATCTTTTAATTATAACATGACAAAAATAAATTGCAAAAAAAAGAATGAAGAAAAGAAAATCCCTCCGGACTTTTAGGAAGTCTATGTTTTAGGTGCCTAGAATGTGTTGAAACGAAGACAATTAAACCGAGAGACTGATAAAGTTGTGCTATCAAGTCATTGAAGCATGTTATAACACTGTAAACCTCGCATGAGGGAGAAGAAGCATCTGTGACGAGCTTAAATCAGCAAAAACAACACTGATTTGAAGAAAGAAAACAGCTTCATTCATTCATTTTCCTTCAGCTTAGTCCCTTATTTATCAGGGGTCGCCACAGCGGAATGAACCGCCAACTATTCTGGCAGCCGCAATCCAGTGTTGGGAAACACCAATACACTCTCCCATTCAAACACACACTCATACACTACGACCAATTCTTGTTTACCCAATTCACCTATAGTGCATGTGTTTAGACTGTGGGGGAAACCGGAGCACCCGGAGGAAACCCACGCCAATTGTAAAAATGTGCACAAATAAACTACACTGGAAACATATTTACTGAATAAATAATAGCATGAGAATTTAGTGCAATCGAGATTTTCCTTTAAAGGTCCCATGAAGTGCTTTGAAATATGCATTTTGTTTATTCGATGTTTGATGTAATCTCAACAGAAACACGAAAAAAGGGTGGGACATAGTGTAGGCCCTCCCCTTTAAAAAAAACAGCCAATAGTATTTTGTTTTATCACAGCTCTGCCAGTGGGAGTGGTTGGCCTCAAGCGCATAAAATGAGAAGCGTCTTGAAGGGGGCGGTGCATGTCAGATACTAGAAAGCATTTGATTGGTCAAGATTTAATGGTGAATGAATGGTGAATGATCCATTTAGGCGAAAGTGACAAAGTACAAGCTGTACATGTTTATATCAGTTTTATATCTTCTACAATTTTGTCACTCTTTTGGAGCACACTTGCTAATAGATATCTTAAAAACTAACAATACTGATACTAACATCTACAAAACTTTATTTTAATTTCATAGAACCTTTAAAGGGCACCTATGATGAAAGTCATCTTTTGTAAGCTGTTTGGACTGGACTGTGTGTAGGTATAGTGTGTCCACAGTCATATTGGGGTGATATAAACACAATAAGTCTCTTTTTTAAAATTTCCTGAAAATAGGATCCAAATCCCTCCCATTTTGAGGCCCACTGCAGCATGACGTAGGAGTGCGGTTTCCCGACCCTAATTGATTGACAGCCGTGTATTAACATGTCTCTGTAGTAACTCGTATAATCGTATCAACAAGACAAGACGTGCGCAAAGCAACTGGGATTAAAAGATCTGTTCAGCTCGCTGTGATCATCAATCATCATCAAACGTGATCAAGAATGAGTTTAACAAGTTTAAAATGTTTTTAAAACAGTGCATGTTTGTAAAGAATTACAGCGATTTTACCGTCTTTATCACCACAACTGCATGTCAGTACAATTATAAAAGAAGACGCTTCATCTTTTTTTATTTCTCACAAACGTTACGTGAGATCTGCTTCCTTCATGTCTGTCACTGTGCTGTTTATCTGACGCAGCCGAGGCGGAGATTGAGGCACACTCTGACGGGCACACGGGAACGGTGGGCGGGGAGAACTAGCATTAAAGGCACAGGCAACAACAACAGCTACAGTGTGTTCAAAGCAGAAAATTCTAATGTTCTGAAAGGTATAATAAATAATCTGATGAGTGTATTGAGCTGAAACTTTACAGACACATTCTAGAGACACAAAAGACTTATCTCAAATCTTGAAAAAGGGGTAAACTAGGTGCCCTTTAAACGAAGCAAAAAAATCTGCCAATGGGGTAAGCAACATAATCGCATGTCAAACGGAAAAACAAGACTATTTTCTTACCCCACTGGCAGATTATTTAGCTTGTTTTTTAGCAAAAAGTCACTTGATTTTAACACATTATTTCTTGTCAACAAAAGGCTTCTTGATTTAAGCATTTTTAGATATTTGGACTAGAAACAAGAATAAAAATCTAAGTAAGAAAAGCATTTTTTGGACAAATTCAAGTCACGTCATACTTTTTAAAATCTTGTTCAAAAAATTTTTGCTCAGATCTACACTGCAACCTGAAAGGAAAGACTATCAAACTATACACTTTATGGACCAATCTTCAAAAAACGACTATAAAAATGGTATAAAACTGATATTTAATCTCTAAGAGGAACACACCGCTCTGCTAGTGTCTGTGATGTGACGTCTGCAGGTTAAGTATTTGTGCTGAGCGAGCGAATCCATGAACTCATTCTGTCTGGGCAAGCAGGAAACGTGGTTAAACTTTAGCACTAAACCTGTCACAAACAGGCCGGACACAAACCCCCAAACACTCCCCGTGTGTCATTAGCAGAGTAATTAGTCAACAGAGACGCTCGCTGAAAACACTCATTATTTACACTGTGACCGTCTAACGTAAAGTCAAACACAAGGGTTGGCAAAAACACAGTTTGACAGCACTGATAAATCAATATATCTGACTCACATGGCTTAATAGACAAAAGTGTTTAGTTAGTGTGAGATGAAGATTTTGTTGGAGGAAAAACAAAAGAGTATTTTAAAATATAATCATTTTTAATTATCAATGATGAAAATAAATGTGCTGCTTCATATTTCTGATATGAAACATGATACTTTTTTTTTACTTTTATTTATTTATTACGCTGTAAAAGGTGACTAGTTGCCTTAACTTAAAAAAGTGAGTAAACCTGTTGCCTAAAAATTTTTAAGTAAATTAACTATGTTGTCCCAGTACTGGGTTGCAGCTGGAATTGCATCCGCTGTGTAAAACATATGCTGCAATAGTTGGCGGTTCATTCTGATGTGGCGACCCCTGATAAACAAGGGACTAAGCCAAAGGAAAATGAATAGATGAATGAAATTAAGTATGTGCGTAATTATAAAAATTGAGTTAAGTCAACGTAACAGTTCCAACTTACAATGGATTTACTCACTTTTTTAAAGTAAAGTCAACCTGGTGCTTTTAAATCAACAGGTTTACTTGCTTTTTTATGTAAAGTAACATAAACTCGCTCTTTACATTCATTCATTCATTTTCTACCGCTTTTCCGGGGCCGGTTCGTGGGGGCAGCAGTCTTAGGAGAGAACCCCAGACTTCCCTCTCCCCAGACACTTTCTCCAGTTCCTCCGGGGGGATCCCGAGGCGTTCCCAGGCCAGCCGAGAGACATAGTCCCTCCAGCATGTCCTGGGTCTTCCCCGAGGCCTCCTCCCGGCGGGACATGTCTGGAACACCTCCCTAGGTAGGCGTCCAGGAGGCATCCGAAACAGATGCCCGAGCCACCTCAGCTGACTTCTCTCGATGTGGAGGAGCAGCGGCTCTACTCCAAGCTCCTCCCCGGTGACAGAGCTCCTCACCCTATCTATAAGGGTGCGACCTGTGAAGGAAACTCATTTCAGCTGCTTGTATCCGAAATCTTGTCCTTTTGGCCGTAACCCAAAGCTCATGACCATAGGTGAGAGTAGGAATGTAGATTGACCGGTAAATATATATATATATTTATTTATTTATTAATATTTTTTTTCAAAATATGCATATAATTTCAAATAAACATTGTTGGAAGAAAGATCAAGGTCCCATAATGCAATTCAAAAGCATAAATAAACAGGTAAAAATATAAAAATAAAAACATGAATTACAAAATACAGACTAATTTTTAAAGGTTTATCACTTATTGTTAACAACTAGTTTCACTATAGAGATAAAACAAATGTTTTAAAACTGCATTATAGATTTGCAGGGGAAAACACATTGTCCTAAGAAACCACACGTCTCCTCAGTTATGTTAGCATATTATTGTCTTCACAACTGGCCAGCCATCTATGGCCATCTATGATGATGTTGGCGCTCATCTCTCTTCATCTGGAGATGCACAAAGGCTCAGAGAAACACTGCAGAATGTGAATTGCCGTAGAAGAGGAGAAGCCTTTATGATGAAGCTCTCGTGGATTGTATTGTAAAAAACACCTGGCTTCACCTCATGAGGAGAGAGAACAGACGAGACACAAGATACGGACAGTAAAGAGAGTCCCAGAGCGCAGATCCGGCATTCTCTCTGGTTCATATACAGACTTTCAAAAGCTCACTTACACACGGCAGAGGAACGCTTCACTACAACATGTGTTGCTGCTGATGCTTGATGCATTTCTGCTCTCACTTAAAGGGACAGTTCATGATCATCTGTTTATATCACCCTTTTCAAAAGCTCACTTACATACATACTGTAAAAAATATATCTGTAAATTAGCAGTTTTCCATATTTTGTGATTCATGTTTTTATTTTGCCCCGTTTATTTATGCTTTTGAATTGCATTATGGGATCTTGATCTTTCTTCCAACAACTTATAATCTTGAAAAGTTTGAAAAAGTGACTTTTATGAACATTTTTAATAGTTTAAAGGGATATATTGTCTGTGTTGTTGTATATTACGCTACAAAAACCTTAGAATTGTCAGTATTCTGTCATGTCCATGTGCTTCTGTTGTCATCATGTGATCCCTTTGTTCTGTTTCCCGCCATCGTCAGTGTCCATTTGTTTCACCTGTGTTCATCCCTTGTGTCTCATTAGTTTAATCATCCCCCTATCTATTTATACCCTTCCGTGTGTATCCTTTGTTGTCCGGTATTGTATTGTCTACACCTCGTTGTCCTGTCCCTTTGTATTCAGTAAGTGTTTATCAATAAATCCGTCTTTTGTTATATATCGTGTTCCCGTCTCATCATGTCATCCAGCGAGTTGTTACAATAATAAACTACTAGTACATTTTCTGTTATTTTACAGACTTACTTCCCTACATAATATTTATCATACCTAGTGTTGGGGTAACGTATTACAAGTAACGCGAGTTGCATAATAATATTACTTTTCAATTCATCTTTATTTCTGTAGCGCTTTTACAAGATTGTGTCAAAGCAGCTTAACAAGAAGTTCTAGTAAATTGAAACTGTGTCCGTCCAGTTTTCAGAGTTGAAGTTCAGTTCAGTGTGGTAAAATTTTCACTGCTGAAAGTCCAAACACTGAAGAGCAAATCCATCGATGCGCAGCTCCACAAGTCCCAAACCAAGCAAGCCAGTGGCGACAGAGGCAAGGAACAAAACTTCACCAATTGACGAAAGTGAAGGAAAAAAACCTCGAGAGAGACAGGCTCAGTTGGGCACGACCATTTATCCTCTGGCCAAAGCTCTGTGCAGAGCTGCAGTCTAGGCGCTAGAGGCTGGAGAACGCTGGATGTCCATAGTTGAGAAGCTGCAGGTGTAAGTAGGTCACAGGCGGGTGTACAGGCTGGTCCACAAGATCAATGTGGAGACTTGTCTGTCACTGGGGTCTTTCAGGAATCAGTCTCATGCTCTCCACCCCTCCATGATCGCCACTGCATCCGCTCAGGATACAGCCTGGTCTAAGGTTATTGAGACCTCTGGAAGTCCTATATGGTTGGAACTGTCTCTTCACAGTACTTGGATCACATCAATGGCGCTACACAATCTCTACAGACCTCAGGATGAATACCCCAAGGTAGAAATAGAGAACAAAGAAAATAATTTGCGTAGCTGCTGTTCATAGTGTATTTAAACAAAAGATCTTAAATATCAATGCAAAAAAGAAGTGCTATAAATGAAAATAGCAGTTATATAAACAAACATGTAAAGCATAGTCTTTCTAACGGAATGTCTGGTGCATTAAGACAGGAGGAGTGTGTCCCACAGGTAGCTGTCAAGCCCACTCACCTGCATCGAGCACATTCATGCATCATGCATTCATGTGATGCACTGTGTTGCATGCTTTACTAAAAAGATTGGTCTTTAATCTAGTTTGAATTGAGAGTGTGTCTGAGCCTTGGACAATATCAGGAAGGCTATTCCAGAGTTTAGGGGCCATAAATGAGAAGGCTCGACCTCCTTTAGTGGACTTTTCTAAGTAATGAGTAAAATAACGCATTACTTTTAAAAAATAAGTAATATTGATTTACTTTTTAAAAAATGTAACTGAAGTTACTTTTTAGATTAATTAATTTGCTTTTAAAAAATAATTTACTGAATTAAAATGAATGTAATCACGTTAAATCACACTCAATGAGAGAATAAGCTCCTCACGGGAACAGACAGAAACCAAGCTGGCAGAGTTTTACATTTCTGTGATGGAAGTATTCTCATTATTCTGAACACATGGAGGAAAAGGGGATTATATTCTCAATGGACAGCGATTTTACTGAACTAATAACACAAAAGTACTAAAGTAGCAAACACATTGCTTTCAACTTTCGTTAATCTGTATACACAGCATGTGTAGCGCCAGGAAGTTCTCAGAAGGTAACATTATTCTAATATATTTTTATACGTTTTTTTAAGGTAATTGAAGGTGTGGGTTATACAGTGTGTCGTTAAATGCAGAGCTCCTCTATTTATAAAAGAAAAACACCCTGCAAGTTCTGAAAGAGATCAAGCCTCGGGCAGGTATGAAAAAGTAACTCAAAAGTAACACAGAAGTAACGTAACGCAACTAGTTACTTTTAACTCTTATAACTAGTTACTAATAACTCAATATTTTAATGCATTACTTTCAAAAGTAACTTTCCTCAACACTGATCATACATTATATTATTTCAAACTACTAACATGTCAATAAAAGTCACTTTGTTAAATTGTAGAGTTGAATTTTCAACTCAAAGTCAACAGAGCAGAGATGAACAAAAATATTTCTTTATATATA
>CAIGQW010003411.1:543042-564324 GCA_903798125.1 Danio choprae | reverse complement strand
AACCGATTGGATTGTTGAAAGACGGGCATTGATAACAAAACGAAGGAAGATTGACGAACGGACAAATTCAGGGCAAAAACGAGACACCCAAAGACGCGAATAGACATCCTGCGGCTCGATTCGAGCGAATGAAGCGGCGCAAGTTGCTCAACTTGTGCGTTTGACGTGCATCAAAACTGTGATTGACTTTTACCATTTTTAAGATTTTTCTTTTCTCTGTGACTTGTGACTTGAAACTGTCCTGAAATAAGAAAACAAATGTAGTGTGTTGCATGACTTTATTCTTTTGTGAACCGATTGGATTGTTGAAAGACGGGCATTGATAACAAAACGAAGGAAGATTGACGAATGGACAAATTCAGGGCAAAAACGAGACACCCACTGATAGAAATAATATTAAAATAATAAGAGTACATCTTTTTTTCATGGTGACATTTAGTGTGTGACAATAATTTGGGTTATTTTTAGGCAAAACTGGCTCTTTGGAAATATGTTCCCAGGGTAAAATTTTTGAGAACTGGCAAATATGTATCCTGTGTCAGGGTTCTGCCACTCCGGTCTTGTAAATTCATGTTTTGGTAGCAGAATCCAGACACTAGTCCTGTCTTGTCCTGTATGTTGTGCTCAGCTTGAGTTTTCTTGGGTCGAGCACTCATTTTCTGTTATTGTGTGTTATTGTATGAGCGTCGTCCTGGTTGCGCTCGGACCGTGCACGCTCCCACTTAATGCGGGCGTGCGAGGTCCGGACGTGGTCTGGATGCGCTCTTGTCCTGGTGTTTGTGTTTGTTTTTGTCTGCGCCGTGATGTTCCTTCTCAGCGTCTCAGTCTAGTTGGTTTTGGTTTTGGATGGCGCTGGCAGGGAACATTCACGTCGAATATGTGAGTGCAGGGTAAGTATCTTCATTTATCATGTGCTTGTGTCTTGTGTTCTGTTGTGTTTGTGTCGTGTAGCACATGGTTTCATGTTTACATTGTAACCACGTGCTTTAGTATCTTTCATGTGATCCCGTGGGTAGTGAGTTCTCTCATTGGCTGCGTGCTCTAGTCTTGTTTGTATGTGATCACATGGCTTGTGTTGTGGTGTTTGTACCATGTGCTCCTTTGTCTATTGTTTTACCCCACCCACCTTGTTATCCTGTTTTCAATCATCATGTTCACCTGTCCGCTTGTCTGTTCATTGGTTTGTCTTCCCTGTTTATTCTCCTAGTGTGTTCTGTCCTGTGCTGGCCTGTTGTCATTAATACAGATGTCTGAGTTCTTGTCATTGAGGATGTAGTTGAGTCTGTTGATCTCTTTCATGTCTGTCCTGCCAAATCCTGTCAAGTCTAGTATTAGTGTGTATTAATGCTATGTTTTTCCCTCAAGGGGATGTTTAAGTTGTTTTATTTACTTTTTGTTAAATAAAGTCCTTCATTTCCTGCTATTGGGTCCTCGCCTCATCTCCTCCACCCCAAAACCCTGACACCCTGGACTCCGTTGTCTTGTCTTCTGGTTCACACCAGACACTGATTTAGCGTCAAGCATGAGTGATTTACATGTTAAGTCAATGCAAAGACGCGAATAGACATCCTGCGGCTCGATTCGAGCGAATGAAGCGGCGCAAGTTGCTCAACTTGTGCGTTTGACGTGCTTGACAAGTAAAACTTAAGTGGATATTCGCAACGCGTTAACCAATCAGAAGTTTGATCTTTTTGGGGGCATGATTATGACTTAGCATTGGTGTCTTGCCGACACCAGACAACAGCTCATCAAACTGGGCTTGGCTCAGTCTGAAGCACGGCTGAAAGCTTCCATCATCCAGGTATAGTTTCTGGAGGAGTTAATGGACTCACAGAGCTGGGTGCACCTCTGAAAGGATCTAGTGTACTCAGACATGGCGCCGAACGAATCTATGCTGTTTTTCAGCCTTCCTAAAGCACATAAAGCACAGCTACTCTCTCAATAAAAGCCATGTAAGCCATTTAGCAACGAAGCTAAAGTCACCGGGCAGACAAAAACCCACGTCTATTGTGAAGTGAATTTGACATGCGAATCAAGCGAATAAACTCAAAATGTTCACGCGTCTATTATGCGTGAATATCGTGATTTATTTGTGCGTGCTGCGTCTAGTGTGAAAATAGCATTACAGACTTGTTTTTTTTACAAATCCACTAGAGGGCGCTATGTGCATTTTTTACAATCTCAAATATGTTACTGGGGCATGTTTTCTCATCTGTGCCATTTCTCATAAATCCACCAGAGGCCGCTGTGTACATTACGGCGAATATTAACGTCTTTCTCGTGTGCGTCCTAAACCCAACCGACAGTGTTTTCAAAAGCAAACTAGAAGAGAAAAGCCATCGCGGCCACATGCTTCTACCGCAAACTCACGCTGCTTTTTTGGGGTTTCATTTAGCCTGGTTTATGGAACCATCAAAACCTGGTCCCACACCTCTTCCCAAGTCTGGTGCAGTATGTGGCGAGCTACTGAGCAAACCAGTCACACCAAAAAAACTGTCTACATGGAGGTAAGCAGTCAACGTTACCGCCCCATAGCGGTTGTTTTACACACAAAATGCAGCCATATGTACCCGCGAGCACATATTTCTCGGTTCTCAAAAATGTAGTGGTGGGCAAAGCGAGGCTTCATGAAACACTGAAACAGTCGAAGCAAATGTGTCGAAGCTTCGAAACGTTTTGAAACCCCACTCTACAGTGACACCTCGTGGACACCTTTATGTATTGCACTGGAACAGCTTCAGCAAAGAAACAGTTCAGCAAATTGAGGTATTAAACCCCAGAGTTGAAGCTTCAAGTGATTTAGTGGAGCGGTGAGAGTTCCTGACTAGCATGCAGAAATAATGGGTTTGAACTCAGGGTGATGCAGTTATAGACATTCGTTTTTAAATGCTCTGTTCTTGTAACGCGTTTTGTTTTAACATTGGTCTGACATCCGAATGAACACTTTGTGAATAAATATGTCTTGTTTTGGTCATAAAACAGGGTTGTTGCTAGATCAGATACGATTGCGGCCATAAGTTAACAAGAATTATTTAAATTATTCATTAAATTTCCCATTTATTGTATTTTATTAACGTCTACCCCAACCCTAAACCCAACCATCACAGTACTGTAAAAATATTAATTATTGTTATACAGTGTTACAAAAATGATGCTATATTGATGGCGTATCCGCAGCTGTATCCTATCTAGACTACACCATAAAACAGTAACATTATTAAAATACATAAAATCATAATTTCTGAGTATTTGTACAAGTCGGGATTCGAACCCAAAAGCCATTTGCAGCACAGTAACAATGTGCACTCGCAAGGTCCACTAGGCTATATGAGACAGAATTTTATTCTGACCCTGTCAGTCAAATGCAGATTCGCCAGGTCTCGAAACGCTTCTGAAATGATCGATGCTTTGAATTGCTTTAGTCACGTGACCTGTGTGTTTCGAATCACCTCAGTCATGTGACCTGTGTGTTTTGAATCACCTCAGTCATGTGACCTGTGTGTTTTGAATCACCTTAGTCACGTGACCTGTGTGTTTCGGATCATGTTTCGATGCAGTGTTTCGAAACACGTCCCCTTCCGGATCTCGACACTGTGTCGAAACGTCAGTTTCACGTCAGCCATCCCTACAAAAATGTAACCCTGGACACATTTTCCCAATGAGCCTGTGTTGTTTTTAGTTCATTTAAACAAAACGGGGATGATATCGATAACCGTGATACATTCGGTCACTATAATCGTGATTATAGTCTCATCTCTCACCATTACATTACATAAACAACAATGTGGCCCAAAGGCTGAGGCTGGACCATAAACAGCAGAAATATTCTAATATTAAATCTAGACATTTTCTGCTGTGGAGCGCAGGCCAGCACTCTCTCTCTCTCTCTCTCTCTCTCTCTCTCTCTCTCAGCGGGGTTTCAATGCCACTGCCAAACATTAGAGAACAACAACAGCATTCATAAAGGTGCAAGATTTAGAGATTCAATATAAAGCCCATTCCACTTCACCTGAGGTTTAGAGGACAGAGAGAGGGAATATTTATTTTCCACAGTCCTGCTCCAAAACATAGCGAGCTGGACACATAGAGCTGACAGCATTATAACACAGCTCATGGGTGTTTCTAAGGCAGCAGCAGACGGATCCTTCAGGGTCTGAATGCATGGTGACTATGATTAAATCTTATTTAAAGAAAAACAGACAATAATGACTTAAAATCAAACGCTAAAATATTCTGCATTATTACATTATTACCTACATTATATTATGCTACATAGGCGCATTGGAAATACATGATTCAGCCTGCTTTTTATTTATTTTTTCCCCAACCTGTCTGGCCGGAGGATTGTTCATCACTACCATCAATTGTTGGGAGTTTTGGTTCATTTTCAGTCACATGACCTGTGCGGAGACCATGGTGGGCAAAAAACAATGGGCTGTAATGCCAGCTACACTGGGATTTTCATAGACACGAAGCACAATCCAGTCACATTTTCATCAGTTTCAAGCTACAAATATTTGATCACATATCAACAGAAAAAATAGAGATATGATCACAAACTGTAAATTTGCAACACTTGCGATCCATAAACTGCACCCGCTGTCATTTTTCTGTCATTTAAAACCCTCATGTCCCTGTCAGAGCTACAATTCGGCAGTGTTTACATCTATCTTGTGGATATTCCTCAGAGATTTAGTCATTGGTGACAGCGTTAGCATGTAAGTGTCTGCTTTTATATTCGGATTAATATTTGTCGGTAGGGAAAATCTATTCGTTCACTTCTGCTATTAATACTTTCACTTTGCATTTCAATTTATACTTTAATACAGGAAGCGCGTCACAGGCTGTCATTGTTCAGAAATGAACCAATGTGAATATAAAACCAATTTCACCTAAATCTAATAAAAATCTACATTATCGATGCTGTAAATGGTCCCTTATGAAACTGAAAATAGTCACATCAATGTTTCACCGGGAGATTTCAGTGGCTAAACAACACTTCTGTGGATAGACTGATATAACCCATTAATAACAACACAATCTACATTAAGTTTTAAAACATAACATTACCTGTCTAAGAGAAATACTTCAGCCATGGTGTCGTCCTTCCTCCAGCGTGCAAAACTAACTCCAATATTCATTCAGGATTTTAACAAGTTTTGATTCAGCATTTGAGTTTACCGCGACTGTGTTTGTCTCGTCTGCACATGAACGCGCGGCGCGCAAGCAGGCGTCTGCGTGACCAGAGATGCGCAGATCTACATTTGTTTACAGACTGTTTGGGCTACTTATCAGAATTATGGGAAATGTCGCCCTGACAATATTTAATTGGATGAATTTTTTTTTGTTTTATGCCTTATCCAGAATATAAACATACATATAAATACATTTAGATCATTTACTTTAATCATTACTATTGGGATGTAAAGAGACTTTCAACCAGCACAACGAAAAATGTTTCTGACAATCACCTACTGCACCTTTAATGATGGCGTTATAACACATAAGTGTCTGCTTTTTTATTCGGTGTCGGTTTCTTTTGCTTAGATTAATATTTGTCGGTAGGGAAAATCTATTTGTTCACTTCTGCTATTTATACTTTCACTTTGCATTTCAACTTATACTTTAATGCACTTAACCTGCAAATTAGAATAGAAACAGTATAAAGAGCAGACAAATGTTCTGACAGTTAAAGGTATTATATGATTGTGATTAATTTTCTCCTTTTTGGCTGTTCATTCTATGAAGGAATTTTGTAGAAGCAACATTTATCGTATTAAACATATTTATACTAAACTGAACTGAAGCACTACTCTCATCCCTGCCTGATTTGCTAGAATGTTCCAAAATCCGAAATTTTACGGCCTTTTATTATTCTCTATTCCTCATCCATGTTAAGCGGCTTTGGGAAAATATGCAATGTACTATAGAAATAAAGATGAAAATATTTCCTAAATTAAGTTATCCTTTTATTTTGAGGGGGGCGGTGGGGATTGGAATGCAATGTATTTGTATTTGGTATGTATGTAAATACATAATGTAAATGTATTTGTGGTAATATCCCATTCTCTGCTCTTATAGCATACACAGCTATGACAGCTTTTGCTGCTGAGGAAGCTGGAAAAGTAAAAAAAAAAAAAAAAGGTCTAATAATTTTACATTAAATAAACAACAACAAAAACAAATCAGAACTGTTTGATATTTTGATAGTTCACCAAAAACTCAAAGTCTGTCATCGTTTACTCTCTTCCCTCACTTCTTATAAACCTGCTTGATTTCTTTTACACACAAAAGAAGATATTTTTGGAAAAATCTTGGAAACCGGTAACCATTGACTTCCATTGTATTTGTTTTTTCCAACTGTGGAAGTCAATGGTTACCGGTTTCTAACATTCTGTAAAATATCTTCTTTTGTGTTCAACATAAAAAGAAAGATGGAGAGTAAATAATGAATAAATGTTCATTTTGGCGTGAACTATCCCTTTAAATTGAAATCCTGCATTCTAGCAGACCCAAAAACTAAAACAATGAACTTTTAAATAAGCGTAACACTTAGACTTCAATAATAATTTGAGGTGTCCCGTACGCCAGCAGGCCACAGACTCACCCAAGCATCATGGTTCAAAGCAGATGAATTTTACTGACAGAGCCAAAGGGAAGGCGGGGGTCCCGCAAACCCCAGGCCTAATCCCTCAGAGAAAAGCTCTGCATTTAGGCCCTGGTACACTTAATCCTGGGCCCCTGTTCACAATACACTTCAGATCTTCCTCTGGCCGCTGCGCTTCCGCTCGGGGCCCGTCCGGGTGCCATGAAAATCACAGAGAGGGAGAGAAAAGTTAGGAAAACTGCGTCACATGAACGCTTTCACCAAATCAAATTGTACCATGATTTACTTAAAGCTTCATGCGATCATCGCTGCTGATTGAGCCATATAAACAAGCAGCGCTCAACAATATCTGATGGATTTCAACGGCAGCCAAAACAAACAGCGAGCATCCAAAAGCACACAGACCTTTATTTACACGTCAAAGGCACAAAGAATAGCAGTGAAACAATAATACAAACCCAAAATTAGAAAGTTATCCCCTCACAGGACACAGAGTTGAGTCAGAATCATTAGATTTAATTATTGAAAAAATATT
This sequence comes from Danio choprae, assembly GCA_903798125.1. Taxonomy (NCBI): domain Eukaryota; kingdom Metazoa; phylum Chordata; class Actinopteri; order Cypriniformes; family Danionidae; genus Danio; species Danio choprae. Next base: position 557,182 of record CAIGQW010003411.1, on the reverse strand, counting down.
GAAGTGCTGTTTAATGGAGAACCTTTTTTCAACACATTTCTGAACATAATATTTTTAATAACTCATTTCTAATAACTGATTTCTTTTGTTTTTGCCATGATGACAGCACATAATATTTGACTAGATATTTTGTAAGATGCTAGTATTCAGCTTAAAGTGATATTTAAATTAGGGTAATTAGGCAAGACATTGGACAACAGTGGTTTGCTCTGTCAAAAAGGAGGTGAATAATATTGACCATAAAAAATGTTTGTTTGTTTTTTTATTGAAAAACTGCTTTTATTCCAGACAAACTAACACAAATAAGACTTTTTACATAAAGAAAAAATACTGTAAAAAAATTGCTTTGTTAAAAAATAACTTGGGAAATATTTGAAAAAGAATATTGTAAAAAAAAAAAAAAAAATCTTTGTGTTATCTCAACTTACATCAAAATAACTGACTAAATAACTGACTGACCGGCCACTTTATTAGGTACACCTGTCCAACTGCTCGTTAACGCAAATTTCTAATCAGCCAATCACATGGCAGCAGCTCAATGCATTTAGGCATGTAGACATGATCAAGACGATCTGCTGTAGTTCAAACGAGCATCAGAATGGGGAGGAAAGCTGATTTAAGTGACTTTGAATGTGGCATGGTTGTTGGTGCCAGACCGGCTGGTCTGAGTATTTCAGAAACTGCTGATCTACTGGGATTTTCACACACAACCATCACTAGAGTTTACAGAGAATGGTCCAAAAAAGAGAAAATATCCAGTGAGCGGCAGTTCTGTGGGCGCAAATGCCTTGTTGATGCCAGAGGTCAGAGGAGAATGGCCAGACTGGTCCTGATAGAAAGGCAACAGTAACTCAAACAACTACTCATTACAACCAAGGTATGCAGAACAGCATCTCTGAACGCACAACATGTCCAACCTTGAGGCGGATGGGCTACAGCAGCAGAAGACCCCACCGGGTGCCACTCTTGTCAGCTCAGAACAGGAAACTGAAGCTACAATTCACACAGGCTCACCAAAATAGGACAATAGAAGACTGGAAAGACGTTGCCTGGTCTGATGAGTCTCAATTTCTGCTGCGACATTCGGATGGTAGGGTCAGAATTTGGCGTCGACAACATGGAAGCACGGATCCATCCTGCCTTGTATCAACGGTTCAGGCAGGTGGTGGTGGTGTAATGGTGTGGGGAATATTTCTTGGCACACTATTAGTACGCATCATATAAGCATCATGTGAATGCCACAGCCTACCTGAGTATTGTTGCTAACCATGCCCATCCCTTTATGACAACAGTGTACCCATCTTCTGATGGCTACTTCCAGCAGGAAAACGCATCATGTCATAAAGCGCGAAAGATCTCAGACTGGTTTCTTGACCATGTACTCACTGTTCTCAACATTGAATTCACTGTACTCAAATGGCCTCCACAGTCACCAGATCTCAATCCAACAGAGCACCTTTGCGATGTGGTGGGACGGGAGATTCACATCATGTATGTGCAGCCGACAAATCTGCAGCAACTGCGTGATGCTATCATAACAATATGGACCAAAATCTCTGTGGAATATTTCCAGTACCTTGTTGAATCTATGCTACGAAGGATTAAGGCAGTTCTGAAGGCAAAAGGGGGTCCAACTTGGTACAGGTAAGGTGTACCTAATAAAGTGGCCGGTGAGCGTATATGAAGTTAAACTTTGTATAACTCAAAATTTAGTTGAAACTTGTTTAACTTCACTCAAAATATTATGTTTGCTGTTTGCTCAAACTACCTAAATTAAATGAGCTGAAACAACACAATTCTGAACTTTTTTGGGAGACAACTTAACAGTTTTATATTCAATCAACTTACATTTTTAAAAACTAATCAATGTATTTAATTCCTACATGTTGTCCCAACACAAATTGATTGTGTGGAACCCAGCATTTTTTTTAAAGCGACATAAAAATATTTGTTGTCCTGACTTGTTGTCGAAACATTTTTTACAGCGAATAAAAGTTTCACAGGATTGCTAGTAAACTGTATCAGTGCAGAAGAGAAACACCCGCTCTTCTTCTTGTGTCCACGCCAGCACAAACATGTATAAAGAGCACGTACAGATCACAAACACACACTGGTGGGCATTGTGAGAGTTTAGACGAAGCCCCCACGTCGAGGCTGAAAAAACAGGCTTCTCTGAAAGAACAGATAAAGGAGGCCAGAGGAGAGATAATGTTTACAGGAGACGTGCATGTTTGCCACACGCTTATTCAGATGCTTAAACATGACCTGTTTAGAAATCACAGACTCAATGTACAGTTCAGATTTGAGGTTTTATGAACTATGATGGTAAGATTGACATTTCTACTACTGCACTGACAACAATGATTAATTGGATTTACTCAAATTTTTTAAAGGTAAGTGGTTGCAAACTATTTATATATGCTGAACAAACAAACAAATGAAATTAAGTAATGTTCAACTTCATTTGTTTGTTTAAATTCAGCCCATATAAATTGCTTGCAACCACTTACCTTAAATTGAGTAAACCCAATACATAATTATTTCCCCAGTGTACTACACTGAAAAAAGCCTCATTGGATCAACTTAAATAAATGACTTTAACTTCTTACACCTAATAGAATGACGTTTTTCCAACTTATTACTAAAAAACCATAACAAATTAAGTGGAAACTAATTAATCCATGCAGTTGTAACAAGCTGAAGTGATTAGTTTAAAGGTGCAGTAGGTGATTGTCTTCAGAAGCATTTTTCATTGTGCTGGTTGAAAGTCTCTTCACATTCCAGCAGTAATGATTAAAACAAATGATCTAAATGTATTTATATGTATTTTAATATTCTGGGTAAGGCATAAAACTAAAAAAAATGTTCATCCAATTTAATATTGTCCGGCCGATAATTCCCATAATTCTGATTAGTAGGCCAAACAGTCTGTCAGCAAATGTAGATTTGTACATCTGCAGTTCACGCAGATCCGCCATTGGCGCGTACACGCGTGCATGCGCGCCGCGCGTTCACGTGGACACGAGTGACAGCGGTAAAATCAAATGCTGCATCGAAACTTTTTAAAATCCTGAATGAATATTGAGGTTAGCTTTGCACGCTGGAGGAAGGACGACACCATGGCTGAAGTATTTCTCTTAGACAGGTAATGTTATGTTTTAAAACTATTTTAGTCACGCACAGCTGATGTAGATTGTGTTGTTATGAATGGGTTATGTGCACAGAAGTGTTGTTCAGCCACTGAAATCTCCCGGTGAAACATTGATGTGACTATTTTCAGTTTCATAAGGGATCTTTTACAGCATCGATAATGTAGATTTTTATTTAGTTTAGCAACAAAACATCAGTGAATAGCGCTATTCCTCCTAGCCTGCTTTACTGAGCTGAAGTTGGTTCATTTATGAACAACGACAGCCTGTGACGCGCTTCCTGTATAGTTTACCGCTCCTCTAAATATTCAGTCTGAAACAGCATGCAAGTATGGCTTAGTAATAAGTGTAATTCCTGCACCCCGCCGGCCAAACACTAAGCATACAGTAGTCGCTTTAGGACAGCGTGTGAGAGAGTGAGACCAGCGATCCTTGCATGCATGAAATATTGCACATTATGACAAGTTTTGCTTGCTAACTGCAAACGTGCTAGACATAATACAGTTTTTCGTTCAGAATTGCAGTATTATGAAGTACTGTAAAGTTTTCTAACTGGCAAATGACATGATCTAGTGGCTTCTCTGCTGTCATCTTTAAGGTGCGGGCCTTCACGATTTCAGGAGGCGTGGCTTTGGACGGCAGGGGAGGGACTGTGTTTCAAAGAAGTTATGCTAACTGGTTAGCATTTAGACAGATTACCTACTGCACCTTTAAGTTTTCACTTTTTTTTTTACAATGTGCTAATTTAATAGTCTCTTGTGTTCACTAAAGCTGCATTTTTAATTAATATTTAATATAACTGGTTACATAATGAATTAATAAACGGTCACACTTTACAATAAGGTTCATTAGTTAATGCATTTACCAACATGAACTGCGCATGAACAATACTTGTCCAGCATTTATTAACCACAGTTCAACATTTACTAATGTGTTATTAAAATAAAATCTGAATGCTAATATCTTCCAAAAAAACTAGTACAATTGTATGTAACGCCATCATGGCAAAGGGCAAAGACCAAAAAAAAAAAAAAAGAAATTATGAAATTTGAAAGATGAATTATGAAGGTTATTAGAAATTAATCATTAAAACTATTAAGTTTTAAAATGTGCTGAAAACAAATCTCTGTAAAAAATCACTAGGGAAATACTTTAAAAAAATAATTACAATTTCACAGGCGGGCCTCACGGTGGCGCAGTGAGTAGCACGTTCGCCTCACAGCAAGAAGGTCGCTGGTTCGAGCCTCGGCTGGGTCAGTTGGCATTTCTGTGTGGAGTTTGCATGTTCTCTCTGTGTTGGCGTGGGTTTCCTGCTCCGGTTTCCCCCACAAGTCCAAAGACATGCGGTATATGTGAATTGGGTAAGCTAAATTGTCTGTAGTGTATGTGTGTGAATGAGTGTGTGCGGATGTTTCCTAGTGATGGGTTGCAGCTGGAAGGGCATCCGCTGCGTACAACATATGCTGGATAAGTTGGCGGTTCATTCCGCTGTGGCGACCCGAGATAATTAAAGGGACTAAGCTGAAATGAAAATGAATGAATGAATTTCACAGGCACTACAAAGTGTAGTGTAAAACATAGGATCCTGCTGATGTAAAAAACTCAATCTTGACTGTTGAAAGCTACGTATTCTTACTGAACTAATGTCATCTAAACGCTGTAGCCAACACCAGTGTCCTGTGGCTAATGAATGATGGCGGAATCATGAGCAGAGGTTACATTACATCCTCTCATCTCATTCCATGTTTACCGCTTTTCTTTCCACACATCCCATCGGTTCGTGTGGCATATCCATGCGGAAACCCAGTGCTTAATTGCACGAAACATGAAGTGAGTCTAAGAGCAAGGAAAAATCTTCACAAAGAAGTCAGTGTTTCTGTCCTGCGGTTGCCGGGTCTTCACTGTTGGTAAATTTCCATTTCTAGGTGAACGATCCCTTTAACTTGCTTATGCCAATTAGTACAAACTTGCAGAGATGTACTGTACATATCAGAAGGATTGGAAACACTTGAGGGAGAGTAAACAGCAGTACGTTTTTATTTCTAGGTGAAGTATCCCTTATGCAAACTTATGCAAATTGGTGCGTAGATGTACTCCAAGCTTTTTGAAATGTACAAAACATTGTCTTAAATCACTGTTATTAATTAAAATGGGAATTTCAAGAGTTCACACTTAGCTGATGATTGATTATAAAGCTTGTTTGGCGTGCTGTCCTGGGAGAGAGCCCTGAGCTTACGAGATCCTCGAGCCCTGGGCTCCCTCCCGTTTGCAGGGCGAGAGGGGAGTTTGAGCTCAGGTAGATCTCGATGAACTCCCGCGACTTATTTCTGGCTAAAAGAATAGCTAAGAAGAGATGTATACTTATTAAGAGCTTGGCTATGGTATCGATTTGGTGTGTTCAATTTACTTAAATTGCGTGTTTTTAGACTGTGGGAGGAAACCGGAGAACCCGGGGAAAACCCACGCGAGCACAGGAAGAACGAGCAAACTCCGCACAGAAATGTCAACTAGTTTAGTTGGGACTTTAACCAGACATTCTTGCTGTGGGGCAACAGTGCTAATCACTGGGCCACCGTGTCGCCCATCTGGAAAGGAGGAGGAGGAGGAGTAGGGGTGGGTGGGGGAGGGGTGGTGGATTCTTCAAGACGAAGGTACTGAGATAAGAGAACTCTGGTTATTTATGGTGATCTAGGAATCATCTGATTGGTGAATCAATCATGAGGTGATGCGGAACCGGCTGTGAGCAATCATAAGCACGTGATCCTCTCGAAATTAGTTTATAAATAAACTTCACATGTTATACTGGTAACTATAGCTAAACTAATTTATCCTTATTCACAAGTAGCGGCTGGCCGTAAGCATTTAAGTTAAAGTATACACTGCAAAAACTGCATTTATTTACTTGTTTCGTCCTGTTTTTAGTCCAAACATATAAAAATTCCTAAATCAAGAAGCATTTTCCAGACAAGCAAACAATTTTTGTCTTGTTTAAGAAATAATATGTCGAAATTAAGAGTTTTTCCTTGAAACAAGCAAAATAACCCTTGTTTTTCCTTTTGACATAAGGATATTTTGCGTGCCCCATTGGCAGATTATTTAGCTTGTTTTAAGGTAAACTCAATTACTTTTGATATATTATTTCTTTAAACAACGCAGTATGTTTCGCTTCTTGATCTAAGAATTTCTAGATGTTTGGACTAGAAACTAGACAAAAAAATCGAAGAAAAGCATATTTTGCAGTGTATAACAAACAAACAAACAAACAAATACACACTTCAGATAATAATACCTGGTTATGAAGCACATTTCATATTTCTGATGCAAACGTTAAAGCAAGAATAAATGATTTAGAGCAAACTAAATCTTTTTTTTCAGTCAACTCAAATAGCTTACAGCCCTGTTAAACACAACATAGCCAAATGTTTTTACAGTCGTGGCTCCAGAGCGCCGATGGCACAGCAAACACAGCGCAGACACACGCACTAACACAAGCTGACAGCACCAATGCAGGACTGAGAAAGGGAAAACACTGTTACAAAGCAGAATACAATGTAAGAGGAATGTAGACAACAAACCCAAAACCCCATCCCATGTGGAATTCCTACCAAAAAAAAAATAATGGCGTTTGCTTCCGCTGGTGATCAGGCAACTTTCTGTGACTTCCAGAGTTCTGAATTTACAGGGCAAAACCTGAAAGTCATACTTATAAATACTGAATATAATTCTGCAGGTTAAATGACAACAAGAGACTTGTTTATAAGAAAATGAACCAAATACTGATCCGTACAATTATACATTCTAAAGAATCTGTTGAAGTCCACATGAAATCCAAATTTATAACGTTTATTTTGCTAGCTCGCATTGTAACTCTTAAAGGAACACTCATTTTACAAGTCTTTTAGAGTTAATCAGCTGACTTGAATCATTTTTGAATCTATTGAGGCGATTTCTTGTCCTGGCGGGTTGTCTCTTGTAGCTTAGCTTAGCATAATGAATTGAATCGGATTAGACCATTAGCAGTTTGTTCAAAAAATTCAAAGAAATAGATATCTTGGCTAATTTTCCTACATGTAATTAGACCAACGGAAAATGAAAAATCACTATTTTCTATGTTAATCTTGCTAGGAACTATACTCTCAATCTGGCGCAATAGTCAAGAAACACTGATGCTGTACCATGAGTGATATTACGCAGCGCAAAAATGGGCCATTTTCACAGGGTGCTTTGAAACCACGGAGACATGAGAGACACGCTCGCACTCCATCCGATAAGAGTAAAGTTCCTAGCAATATTGGCCTAGAAAATAGTAATTTTTTATTTTCCATCAGTTTTATTACGCTATGTAACTACAGAAGACTTGAGCTTTAAATAGGAAAATATCATGATATCATAATATGATAATATCATATCAAAAACATTTATTATTATTATTATTTTTTTAACGAAATGCTAATGGTCTAATCCGATTCAATTCATTATGCTAAGCTAAGCTAAAAGAGATCATGTAATCATAAAAATGGGTGCAATGTACAGCAATAATGGAAAAACCAAAGGACCGGCCACACTGTCATTCTAATTTGGTCATTCTAAAATCTCTCAGCTAAAGTCTGTCATCACAGTGCTTCAGTATTATTATTATTATATTATTAATATTACTACCTCCAGAACTGTCTTGAGCATCTGCGTTAGCAAAGAACGTCTCACGACTCCAAAAGTCACCGTGAGTTCAAGGCTCAAGTCATTTATTATTGAAGAAAAAGGCCCACAGTGGCTTCTCCTACCACAACAAATTCCTTATTTAATTTTTACATTTGTCAGCAGTTCACCAGGAAGTATATTCCAGTTTTTGACTAATGTGCATCTTTGGATGGAAACATCGTTAATAAAGTGCTGTCAAACCAGTTGCAAAAATATGGTGTATGGACTTTATAGCTAATGGTCTAATCCGAATCAATTCATTACGCTAAGCTAAGCTAAAAGAGAGCCGCCAGAACAAGAAATTGCTTGAATGGATTCAAGAATGAAAAGGTGGAGTGTTCCTTCAAGGTGAATAATTAATCTATGCTAGTAAATCCACTGATAAAAAATGTTTTCAGCGTCCATTTTCAAAAACTCTTTATTTATTGAACATTTTACAGCAGAGCCCTACATTCACCTAGATGAATAAAAGAAAAAGAATAGGTAAATAATTATAAGGAAAGCAGCTGACATCTACAATAGGAAAAAGAAATACAATAGAAGTCAACGTTTGGTCAGGTTTTCAACATTCCTCAAAATATCTCCTTTTGTGCTCAACAGAATAAAAAAGCCCTCAAACGTCAAGCACGAGTAAATGATGGCAGATTGTTTTATTTTTAGGTGAACTATCCCTTTAAACAGAGCAGGCGGAGATAGTCTCAGCTTTGTCTAGATCAACTATTGGAGTTATTCATGCGGTCATCCAAAAACATAACGAATTTCATCAGATGTCAGGTGACTCCTTGCTAAGGTCTCGCTCTTCATTTTGCACGTTTCCCAGATCTACAGCTGGCTCTTGCTTTTGGTTCAACACCAAGGCCACCCAGCCCTGTTCACCAGAGCCAGCTCAGCCGACAAAACACAGCGATCAGGCCAGACAGAGAGTCAGCATCAGCATTCACACGTTACTCTTCAGATCCCAACCAAACACTGGAGCTCGGCCCAGAGACTGTCACCTACAGCTGGAGAACAGGACCGGCTTTCTGCAGGTTTTATGACGGTACATTCTGAGAGAGCATTTCTAAAACGAAGGGAAAACAACACAGCAGAAGGTTGAGAACCATGCATGTCTAGGGCGCACATGACAAGTGAAAATGATCTGATTTACCTGAAGTATGCATGTATTTGTAAATAACGTTTACCTTCTGATATGGCCCATTGTATATCTATATACAGTAGCTATAGCTATGTTTGCATTCACCTATTTTTGTATTCTTATTTAGTCATATCACATAAAATGGTTAATGCAAACATAATGCGCATACCTTTAAAAAAATGCACATATGAAACCTTATGAACAACTTTGTAGCATAAACATTCTATACGATAAGAAAAAAAAGTGCATAAACTATGACAGAAACACATTTGCCAATAAATAATTCCAGTCATGTGATTTTGTTTTAACAGACCATGTAATCATAAAAATGGGTGCGATGCACAGCAAGAATGGACAAACCAAAGGTCCGGCCACATTGTCATTCTAATTTGATCCTTCTAAAATCCCTCAGCTAAAGTCTGTCATCACAGTGCTTGAGTATTATTATTATTATTATTACCTCCAGAGCATCTGCGCTAGCAAACAGCGTCTCACGACTACAAAAGTCACCGTGAGTTCATTGTATTTCATCTTTCAAGGCGCAAGTCATTTATTATAGAAGAAAAAGGCCCACAGTAGCTTCTCCTACCACAGCAAATTCCATTTTTATTTTTGATATTTGGCAGCAGTTTATCAGGAAATACACTACCTGACAAAAGTCTTGTCGCCTATCCAGGTTTTAGGAACAGCAAATAACAACTTGACTTCTAGTTGATCATTTGGTATCAGATGTGGCTTATATAAAAGGCAAAGGCCTCTAGATTATTCATTCATTCATTCATTTTCATTTTCGGCTTAGTCCCTCTCTAGATTACGCTTATTTTACCAAACTAAAATATGATTATGGCTTGATTTTTAATTATTTAATTAGGACAGTAAGGTCTGACTTAGCTTAGACAGAAGTCTTGTCACTTAACAGAAATAATGTACAGTATAGAATATAAAGTCATGGTGCAGTGGAAAAATAATGAATATTGTGTATGACTCCCATGAGCTTGGAGGACTGCATCCATACATCTCTGCAATGACTCAAATAAGTTATTAATAAAGTCATCTGGAATGGCAAAGTAAGTGTTCTTGCAGGACTCCCAGAGTACATCAAGATTCTTTGGATTCATCTTCAATGCCTCCTCCATCTTACCCCAGACATGCTCAATAATGTTCATGTCTGGTGACTGGACTGGCCAATCCTGGAGCACCTTGACCTTCTTTGCTTTCAGGAACTTTGATGTGGAGGCTGAAGTATGAGTATTCAGCAACTATCCTGCTGAAGAATTTGCCCGCTCCTGTGGTTTGTAATGTAATGGGCAGCACAAATGTCTTGATACCTCAGGCTGTCGATGTTGCCATCCACTCTGCAGATCTCTCGCACGCCCCCATACTGAATGTAACCCAAAACCATGATTTCTCCTTCACCAAACTTGACTGATTTCTGTGAGAATCTTGGGTCCAAACGGGTTCCAATAGGTCTTCTGCAGTATTTGTGATGAATGAGATGCAGTTCAACAGATGATTCATCTGATTCTACCTTCTGCCACTTTTCCAAATGATCAACTACAAGTTATTATTTGTTGCTCTTACAACTGGGATCACCAACAAGACTTTTGTCAGGTAGTGTATATTCCAGTTTTTGGCATAAGGCTAATTTGCATCTTTGGAAGGAAACATCGCTGATAAAGTGCTGTCAAACCAGTTGCAAAAATATGGTCTATGGACTTCAACAAATCGAGACCAGACCAGCGGTTTACAGCATTTTTGTTTTATTTTGTTTGAAACAAAACAATAATATTAAAATAAATGCTCTCGAGCTATCACTTCAACCGAAAGACAAAGTGAGAAAATCTGTTCTACAGGAAAACGGCTCCATTCGCTCAATAAAACAGCACTTGCGTTGGATAGTGTTGGTTATTTTAGAAGAATGAGCTGTAAATACTGGGAACAATGAAGACTTTGGGATAGCAGTGACCTGTGTCAAAAAAGGCCAAACTTTTCAGAGCAACCACGCACTAGAAATACCAATTCCAGGTTATGTATATTTAGAATTGTGTTTTCCCCCATAACACATCATTTGTTGTTATATGGCTATTTTAGATGTGACTGGTGAGTTATACAAGACAATACTTTGGCATACACTGTGAAGTAACATATATGCCTGGTCGTCGCGTGTGTGCGAGTGGGATTATTACAAAGCGCTGCTTGGCCAGATAATATAAAAGTAGATTTCAAAGAGATTACTGGGCAAGTGAAGCAATGCACAGAATTACAAAAAGGAACGAAAACTGTACGCACAGATGGAGAAAAGACTTCTAGAGGAGAAAACAGATGAAAAGCAGACAAATAAACAATCGGGGAGACAAAAGCAGAGAAGTGAATAAGAGTTACATGTTTCTGAAAGACAGACAGACAGACAGACAGACAGACGTTTGTAAGGTTTAAAGGGCTCTATGCTCTGTAGAGCAGGATTCTCTCAGCACACGTCTGGCCCACCAGACTAGCGTACTGCTCCACTTCCTTCTCATCATTCGATCCCTTCCTCTTACGAGCGTAGGCCGCATAGGGCATCACTGTCCTCCTGTGGAGCACTAACACCCGTCCCAGATCCTTCAGTGCACGAGCATCACCTGCACAACAACAAAGAGAACGGGAAGAGAAGACAAGAGAACAGTCAGACACACCAAGATGAACATTCTGAAAGAACTTTAGAATTTTGATATGGAACTTTTTAATTGAACAGTTCTGTTGAAACATTCTGAATGTTCCAGTTATTGCAAATTACAATCACGATAGTTTGTCAACTTAATACAAAACAAAATGAATCATACTCTGACAAGTCTGACAAACCCTGAAAAATGACAAATTGTTCTTATTTAGTCAGCACTTAAACGGAGAGTTCACCCACAAATGAAAATTCTCAAGAAACTTTTATTATTATTATCATGTGTTGAATAAAAATGACTTTTTTCAATGAAATGCATTTCTTACAATTATTACACACTATACAAATCCCATTCACTTCAAGCTAGCAGTCCAAAACTGAAAACTGAATCACCAAACAGCAAAAGTTGACTTCACAAATGAGCAAAGTGGCGTCAATGAGTGTGAAGGGTCGAGCAAATGGAGGAACAACTACTAAAAGTAGTACAATATACAAAAAATATATATATATATTTAATGGAAAGGATGGCCCCATTACGTGTACACAATTATGTGTTCCAATTTTAAAGACATGGTTTGGCCTGTTTGACCCCTTTTAAAGTTAAAAAACAAAAGAAAAACTGCTCTACGTCTACAGCTCTCTGGTGCGTTACCAGACGTGGATGAAGCACCAAGTGTGAGTAATTTACATGTCAAGTCGATGCAAAGTTGCGAATAGACATCCAGTGGCCAAATGACGTGATTAGCGCGAATGAAGCGGCATGAATTGAACATTTTGCGCATTTGACACGCTTAATGTGTGAACCGCGTGATTTGCTCGAGTTGGAAATTCTGAACTTTAGCAGACATTCACGCTGCGTTAACCAATCAGGAGCTTGCTCTAGTTTGGCCGTGATTATGATGTAGCACCTGTTGTTGGTGTCCCGAGGTGAAATCCTCCTGCCGACACCGGACAACAGCTCATCAAACTGAGCGCGACTCAGTCCAAAGCACCGCTGAAAGCTTGCATCATCCAGGTATAGTTTCTGGAGGAGTTGATGAACTCACAGAGCTGGGTGCACTAGGATCTAGTGTACTCAGACACGGCGCCGAACGAATCTATGGTGTTTTTCAGCCTTCCTAAAGCACATAAAGCACAGCTACTCTCTCAATAAAATCCATGTTAGCCATTTAGCAACGATGCTAGAGTCACTGGGCAGACAGAAGCCCTGGCCATGACGTGAATACAGGTCTATTTTGAAGTGAATAAAGGTACTATTTTAAGTGCGAATACAGCAAGTAAACTCAAAATGTTCACACGTCTATTTATGCGCGAATAGTGTGATTTATTCACGCATGCCGCATCTGGTGTGAACACAGCATTACCCTACACTAATAAAATGCAGGGTTCCACACGATTCCTTCTAATACGTCTTATAAGTTAACTAAACACATTTAAGTGGATGGAACATAAAACATTTAAGTTGTCTCAAAAAAAATCTCAAGAATTGTGTTGTTTCAGCCCTTTTTTACATAAGTATTTTGAATAAGCAGCAAAATAATTTTGTTTTTAGTGTAAGGCAAACAAGATGACTATTTTTTGCAGATATTTATGGTAAGCCTTTTGAATTCGTGACATCTTTGGAGCAAAATTGAATAGATCAACACCCAGGTAATCGTCCAAGACACCTTAGTTTTGACCTTTATGCATTTACCTAAAAATATTGCCTTTGTAGGCAACTCTCTACAACAACTAACTAAACAACTTAAATTCCACATCATTCACTGACACAACATGTAGTTAAGGCACTGGGTGGAGGGATAAACATCGCTGCACTTTGGTCTGAAAGTTCACATGAGGGTCAGGTGCAGATCTGAACTAACAATTACCCAGGTATGACGATGAAAAAGGATCTGTCCACCCTTAGGCAACAGCAGCAGGTCAGTCAGGGTTACAGCTACAGCTTGACCTCAATCATCTCAAACACGAAGAACAGAACGTTTCCAAAAGCAGCGGCTCAGAGCAGAACAGCCAGAGATGTGTAACAATGACTCCTTCAGTGAAGGAACAGCTTGGTCGGTTCTCATTTGTTTATAGGACTTCAAGCCACTCCGGCAAGCCAAAATGCAGACATGCATTGCGTATTTGGTCAAGACGCCAACACCCATGAGCTGTTAAAACATGAATTGCAGCAAAAAAAAGAATGCAGTCATTTGTAAAGAGGCTGAAAATGGCCCTCCAAAGCAGCGGGAGGTTAAAAAAGGGGAGAATAAACTTATTAGGCCAAGGCTGACTAATGCAAATTAAGTGTTACAACGTCAACTCAAATCAACTCACCGCGCAGTGGTGATAGAGCTTTCACAGAAAGCTCTATCAAGACAAACATTGTAAACCTTGAGCGCTTTATAAAGACTGAGATATGTATGTTTTATTTTACGTCATATTTTCTGTATTGTTAACATTTAAAAAATAAAAAATATTAATCCAAAAAAGACCACAAAAGAAAAAATATTATCAGACATA
>CAIGQW010003411.1:489799-503127 GCA_903798125.1 Danio choprae | reverse complement strand
AGTTAGCTCTTTGTTTCATGCTCTATATATCAAAGTGTGCTATACGTTATAAGAACTGGAGGCCCTGTCAGCCCAGACAAAGTGGCTGAATCCAAGGCTCTGAAAATAAATGGCGAGCGAGTTAATGGCAAGGCAAACACACTGCGCTGGCAGCTGGGCCGCTCTGGCTATTTTCACCCTGACATCAGATCTAAACTCTCATTTTCCAGCCCTGTGACCTTCACACCTCCCCTCAGCCAATCCCCTTCCCCCGTCATCTAGCGCTTCTCTCTTTCACTGCTGAGACTAAATCGTCTGACCCGACCTGTGAACTCTGACCCCGTCATGTCAGCGCTCCTGATGGGGGGAGCAGGGCCTCAATGTAAACACATAAAACACCTCGCCTCTATTACCACACTGTGTCAGCACGATAAACGAACAGACATCATGAATGTGGGTTATTTATTATTTAGGGATGCATGATTTACAGTTGAAGCCACAGTTATTAGCCCTCCTGTGAATATATATTTTTTTATTCATTTCCCAAATGATGTTTAACAGATTCAGGAATTTTTCACAGTATTTCCTATAATATTTTTTCTTCTGGAAAAAGTCTTATTTGTTTTATTGCGGCTAGAAAGAAAGCAGTTTTTAATTTATTTTTATTTTTTTTAAATTTTTTTTAAGGTTAATATTATTAGAAACCTTAAGCAATATTTTTTTTTCTTGATTGTCTACTAAATTTATGATTTAAAACAATTTCCCCCCCCCCACAAAAAAAATGCTGGGAGTTGAAGGTTATTAACCTATAAAACCTATATAAACGTATCATAATTATAATTCATTATAGGATATAAAAAATGCTAAAGAAAAAAAGCTGGGGTTACACGGTGGCTCAGTGGTTAGCACTGTCGCCTCAGAGCAAGAAAGCCACTGGTTCGAGTCTCGGCTAGGCCAGTTGGCATTTCTGTGTGGAGTTTGCATGTTCTCCCCGTGTTGGCGTGGGTTTCCTCCAGGTGCTCTGGTTTTCCCCCATAATCCAAAGACATGCGCTATAGGTGAATTGAATAAACTAAATTGGCCGTAGTGTATGAGTGTGAATGAGTGTGTATGGATGTTTTCCAGTACTGGGTTGCAGCTGGAAAGGCATCCGCTGTGTAAAACATATGCTGGAATAGTTGGCGGTGCATTCCGCTGTGGCGACCTCTAATGAATACAGGGACAAAGCCGAAGGAAAATGAATGAATTCCTCATCTAGAAAATGCTTCTTGATTTAAGTTGTTTTAAAATTTGGACTAGACTCAAGACAAAAAAGTAAGTTTTTTTTGTTTTGTTTTTTGCAGTGCACCACAAAAACATCAACAGAGACTGAAAGAGTTTGCTAGATGAATATTTTTTTACTAATTGGAACAAGACCCTTGTGCTGGCTTTAACTGATGTCCAAGCTTACACCACACAGAAGGGAGGGAGAAAGGAGAAAAAGCAAACCCCAATTCAAACAAACTTTTCCCTCATACGCCTCGCTGTTGGTGGTCTCTGTTGAACCGAATCAAAAAGCAACTTCTGTCAGGTTGGCAGCCAGCGATGGACTCGGAAAGAGAGAAAATCAGGCAAAATGGAGGGCTTTAAGTGTTAGTGAAAGACTAAGGGTGCGTCTCAATCAGCTCCCTAGCTCCAGAGGTCGTGGATCAGTTGTGTATACAAATTCGTGCACTGATAAGGGCAGTGATGAGCTGAGTTCACTACACATTAGGGCTGCACAATACGGGAAAAATTTGACAGTGCAATATTTTGGTTTTCTGCGATATATACAGCGGGGAAAATAAGTATTGAACACGTCATGTTTTTTCCTGAGGACAATATTTCTAAAGGCTGATTTATACTTCTGCATCAAGCGCACGGGTATGCCTCGGCACAGCCTGCGCGTGGTCACATATCCCTCACCGTGGCCGTTGCTGACGCGCACCTCTCAAAAAATGTAACTACACGTCGCAACGACGCGTAGCGCAAGCTCTGTGACTGGTCGGCTTAGTAGCGCTGACGAGTGTGGGCGGAGATGAGAGCCACGCGAGCCCGATGGAGCGAGTGTTTACAAGTGTCGAGTCCCGTGAAGGAGCTCCAGATGGAAACTGTTGTTTTGTATTTACCTTATGATTAAAGTTGTAGCACATCCGCTGGTTCCCGCCTCAAAATGAGTGAGTTTGAGCCACTTGTACATTAAGGTAGCATTCAGAAAAAACAAAACACCAGCGAAGAAACTCTACACAGAGGAACATAAACACCTACTGCTAGCTAGCGTTTCAGAAGTGTTATTGCAGAGCAACACAAACAGCACGCAGAAGTATAAATGCACAGCTACATGCATTGCACGTGCCATGGGCCACACCAATCACTCGATGCAAAAGTATAAACCAGGCTTAAAGGAGCTGGAATTGCAATTCAAACATGAAATTTGAAGCAGATTTTGGTAAAATCCCACACAATGCAAACATAAAAATTCAACAAAACAAAAAAATCTGAAAGATGAGTTCTGTGTAATAACAATGAAATGACACAAGGAGAAAGCGCTGAACTACTGAAGCGTATTTAATACTTTATATAAAAGGCTTCTTTGGTTATGGCAGCATAAAGACGCCTCTCATATGGAGAATGAAGTCGCATGCATTGCTCAGGTGTGAGTTTATCACAGGCTTCAACAGAGTGTAAAAATCTTGATGGTTCTGTGGGTCTCGTCTATCATATCTGAGCTTTATTTTGTATTTTCTACTGGATTCATCAAATCATCAAATGTCCACCCTGGTTTCATCTTCATCATCCTGCTAATGTAGACGTTGGACTGAAGCAGCTAATATTCATTTACACTGAGGAAGGGCAGAGGGTCGCTGAAGAACTTCATTTTATTATGCATAACTTCATTTATTAACTAATTAGTTTTGTTTTCTCTGCATATATGGATTTCTTTGGTTGTTACCAACATCCGATTTTCAAGTCAACGGCACCTTTAAAAATATGTTTCCTGAGAAAAATGGTGACGTGTTCAATACCTATTTTCCCTGCTGTATTGCGATATGAAATATATTTCACCAGATGGAGTGAATAACTATTTGTCATGAATTCATTATTTCAGCATGGTTGGGGGTAATTTTATAGGGTACTGTATTTGCATAAATTATTACAAACTACTTAAAATTAACTTTAAACTAGATTTTAAGGAGGGGAAATATACAAATACAAATGAGAGAAAATGAATAGTGCTTTATATTTGTCTGTTAAGTCTTAATGGCGGTTGGACACAACTATTTTAAAATGGCAGTCTTCACTATAAAAATGCAATTTAATTCATCTTAAAGCTACAAATGCTACTGTTTCTCTGTGTTTCAGCAAATGGAATGATTTGCAATCAAATGCAATGAAAAAATGTGGTTATAATGGAAGTCAATGGGGCAAAAATAGCCAGTAACATAACAAAAGGGGTTTTTATGAATACAGTGATTTTTCCTCATTTATCTTATTGTGACACAAGCTGGTCCCACACGAACATTACAACATTAAAACCATTGTATATTATCTATAAACAAACTGTAAAAGTTTTAGCTAAAAAGCCAAGGAGCTATCACTGCTGTAACTGTATCGCACAACATAAATTATTAACATTCGACAGTTTCTTATTTTATGCTGATGTGTGTTTAAAGTATACAACTTTTAATGATCTTGCACCACCACCTCTCAAACAATGTGTGGTGGCCTGCAAGGACAATATAAGACAGAATAGGTCATCGGTTAGAGGGGATTGTTCAGTTAAACGTAAGAGAACTGCTTTTGGACGATCAGTGTTTTCAGTCAGAGCAGCAGAAAGATGGAATAAAATACCAGTGTATATTAGAGAGAGTACCACTTTAATCATTTTACAACTGTTCTTAAAATTTGGCTTAAACAAAACCAAATATGCAACCATTGATTTGATTTCATTTTATTGAGTATGATGTGTATTGTGCTGTTTTTAAAATTGTTAAATTTGTTACAACTTCCTGTCTAGGGACTACAGGAATGTAAATTAGCGTTATAGCTAACTCTGGTACACCATGTCATGTTGTACATTGTCCCTGTATAAATAAATAAATAAAATAAAATAAAAAAATAAATAAATAAAAGTGTGGTACATTTAACAATACACAAGGGTTAAACAATTACAAATGTTTGCTAGATCGTTCTTAGACTGTTTAGCCATGCTCATTCATGCTAAATAGGAATAAATAATGTTTTCTTTCTAGAAAAACATCTCTTTTAATGTTTGATGATTTGGATCGGCGGCACGGTGGCTCAGTGGTTAGCACTGTCGCCTCACAGCAAGAAGGCCGCTGGTTTGAGTCCCAGCTGAACCAGTTGGCGTTTCTGTGTGGAGTTTGCATGTTCTCCCGGTGTTGGTGTGGGTTTCCTCCGGGTGCTCCGGTTTCCCCCACAGTCCAAAGACATGCGCTAGAGGTGAATTGGGTAAATAAAATTGGCCGTAGTGTATGAGTGCGTGTGTGAATGTGAGAGTGTATGGGTGTTAGCCCCAAGTACTGGGTTGCAGCTGGAAGGGTATCCGCTGCGTGAAACATATGCCGGAATAGTTGGCGGTTCATTCCGCTGTGGCGACGCCTGATAATTAGGGACTGAGCCGAAGGAGAATGAATGAATGAATGATTTGGTTCACGTGATTCATGTTTCACGCTTCCGAACTTCCGTTAAGGAAGCATAGCGCGCATCGACGCACACTGATTTTCATGGTGCATTGTGTGAATTTCCAAACGTTTCAGTGCACTGAAAGACTATTGAGATTGAGACAACACTTAAAATGGGTGACAACAAAACAAGGGAGCTGATTGAGACGAAACCTAAGAAGTAAAATATACACTCAAGGTGGTTTAGTGCTGTAGAGCAAAAGTTTGCATGTCTGTGAGGGTCCAAGTGGAAAACGGAGTTCATAAATAATAATTTTTCAACACAATCACAAACTCATCCAAATTAGTGCTGTATTATACTAACGTTTCACCTACAAGTTATTTCAAGGATCTGATTTAGAATCTTGATGTAAAAACAAAAGGTTTAGAAGACATAAGGGTGTAAACATTAACAGACTATTCAGTTTTGGGTAAACAATTGCTTTAAACCTTGAGAAAACAAACTTGGAGTTCAATATAAAGCGCTAAAACCTTGGTGGATTAGCATGTTTTGCCTACAGTAGATCATGCATTTTGTCATTTCACTCCTACGCTAACAAGACCACACTTGCAGGGGCCTATGGGAAGGATTTGGCATTGGGCAGCGAGACCCTAACACTGGAATCTTTTGGTCTGTTCCCTGTCCTGACATGCACCGCAATCTCCAATCCAATCTGAAGAGTACATAACGAAAGTGCGGACTGGCTTTAAATGGCTAACTGACAGCTCCACGGCACTGTGGCTTATTAATGAAAGAAAAACAAGTGAAAGCGATTACGCTGCAGAACGGAGCGTGCTTCAAAGGCGCTTTGATGAAGAGGAAAAAAAAGGAGAAAGGGCAGAACATGCCAAACTAAACGTGTGGTAATTGTTTATCTTTTTCTCAGGCCGCTTTCTTTCATTTAAAGCCTTCATTTCCTATCGTTTCATTTAGCGCTTCATACTGGCGTGATGGTGCGGGTTATGGAACGGGCACAGTGAAGGTAAAGAAAGGAGCGAGGTTTTGAAGTGAGTTTACATACATGATCCATGAAAGTCCAGTGAAAAAAAAACTTGCTGCTGGGAAAAAAAACCACCAAGTGGACTTTGTGGACAGTATTTATAGGTATCATCGCTGTTACTGTAAATGTAAAAGTTAAAAAAGGAGATTTTCATAGTGATGCCATGGAAGAAACATTTTGGTTTGCCAAAGAATCTTACATTCATTCATTCATTCATTCATATTTCTTCGGCTTAGTCCCTATTTCAAAGGTTGGCACAGAGGAATGAACCGCCAACTATTCCAGCACGTTTTACACAGCAGATGCCCTTCCAGCCGCAACCCAGTACTGGGAAACACCCATACACACTCATTCACACATACACTATGGCCAATTTTACCCAATTCACCTATAGCGCATGTCTTTGGACTGTGGGTGAAAACGGAGCACCCGGAGGAAACCCATGCCAACACGGGAAAACGCACAAACTCCATACAGAAATGTCAACTGCCCTGCCGGGACTCGAACCAGCGACCTTCTTGCTGTGAGGCGACAGTGCCCCTTTAAACTCCAGAGCCACCCAAGAATCTTTCAGTGAACAGTTAAAAAAAACAAAACATTTCTTTTCTGAGTGAAAAGAACATTTTAAATCAGTAAAGCATCCTTTTTCCACTATTAAAGGGACAGTTCACCCAAAAAATGAAAATTAAATGATCATTTACTCTCCCTCATGCAGTTTTAAATCTTTATAAACTGCTTTCCTCTGTTGCGCACAAAATATTATGAACAAAATATTTTGAAGAATGCTGGTTGATGGGACCCATTGACTTCCATGGTACAGAACACAAAGTTCTATGGAAAACAATGGGTAGCATCAACACGTATTCTTCAAAACATAACTTCTTCAAATAGGTAAAGAGTGAGTAAATGATGACAGATTTCCTTTTGGGGTGAACTGTCTCTTTAAGAATCTTTAGTGCAACGGATGGAAAAAAAGTGTCATCACATTCAATCTCGAAAATGCTATCAGTAGGCAGCTCACTTGGTTTAGGTTTTAACTTATTGGATTTTTGAAGGCTTGGCAAATATATACAGTATATGTATACACCAGTGCTTAATTTAAGCCGGATCCTGTTCCGGTAAAATGTCAGATATTCGTGTTTTGCGTTCCGGTATTTTTTTTTATTGACCTGGCATTAACTTGTGCGTGGTGAATACCTGCATGTGTATGTATGTGTGTGTGTGTGTGTGTGTGTGTGTGTATGTGTTTAAGAGAATGTGAATAAGTGCAAGAGAAGGCTGTGTGGATTGTGTATGCGCGCACACGACGATATCACCATGTGCAAGTTAAAGCAAAAGTCACGTATAACTATTGGCCCACAACAATATTTTCAGCCAATCATCTTTCCTACGTTTACAATCACTTTCATTGGTTGGTGATTGTTTCGAGCGCAGTGAGCAGCGAAAATACATAATGGCATAGTGGCCTGCCTAAATAATATTTGTATTTTGAAAATGGCAAAGAGGCAGTCAAGAATATTGTAAAAAAAAATTTAACCACGAGTAAATGTGATAATGAGCCTGATCAAAAGGGATCTCGAAAGATGGAACTGCGCCCCTGGATCAGAATAGCGGGAGACAGAAGCAAAGAGAAATCAAGTCAGCCAGAAAACATGCCGGAAGAGGCAACCGTGGGCTCTTCTTGAACATTAGAGTCATTTAGTTTTGGTTTTTTTCACTTGTAAGTAGGGTTGTCACGATACTGGAATTCGATACCAATCGGTACTGAAATTTAAAAACATCCATTTCCCGCTAACATCTGAGCGCTGTTGAGCACGTTCTTAAACAGCGCTGATTTGCCATTGTGTTCACATGCTCAACAGAAAAGGCCGTGATTGGCCGTGAAGGTCATCGGTTCACCGACCTCATCGTTGTTTACTGCGTGTAACCACAGATACAGGGACACTGGAGCGTTTTAAAGCCGCGATTCATCAGCGGATCGCTCGTATGTCAGCTTATAGACAAACCAGCTGATCGACGTGATTTTGACATGCTCCAGTGTCCCTGTATCTTTAATTATACTCAGTAAACAGCAGTGAGTTCAGTGAACTGATGACCTTCACGGCCAATCACAGTCATTTCTGTTGAGCACGTGAACACAATGGCAAATCAGTGTTGTTTAAGAACGCGCTCAACAGCGCTCAAATGTTCGCAGGAAATGGACGTTTTTAAAATTTCAGTACCGATAGGTATCGAATTTCAGTATCGTGACAACACTGCTTGGAAGCGAATTGAATGTCAGTGATGTTAGTAAACTGAATAGTGATGTTTCATAAGACTTATGTTTGTAGCTACACATTTGTTTTTTATCCATGATTGACCCATAACGTTATATAGCATAAAATAATTAAAGACTGTTCAGAAATTTGAAGCTTTGTTTTTTGTGGACATCGGTCACGGTTACTTTTATTTTCTGGTTATGTTCCGGAAATTATTCATTTACAAATTAAGC
This sequence comes from Danio choprae, assembly GCA_903798125.1. NCBI lineage: Eukaryota > Metazoa > Chordata > Actinopteri > Cypriniformes > Danionidae > Danio > Danio choprae. The sequence goes on along the minus strand of CAIGQW010003411.1, from coordinate 494,953 downwards.
ACTGGGATACACAAACGATGCAACTGTGTGCGAGTGCAAGAAAACCCATAAAATGCAGAAAGCAAGAAGCGTAGAGAGCGAGCGCTTGTTCCCACCTGCCTCTGCATTCCTGAGGATTTATACAAGAGAAAAAGAGGGAGAGGGCGATACAGAAAGACGTACAGCAAACAGGATGAGGACTTTATTATAGAGATGTAGAGATTAGATGAGAAGGGTCCATTGTGCTGCTGATACGCAATGACTACAAACACCACATGGACTATCTCCAGATTCCCGCTCCTTTTGATCACTGAATTTCCATGAATTGTAGATAGACTGAAATACAGACAGGCAGGAAAAGGATTGCATCCACAAGGCCCGGTTTCAACACAATTTACAAGAAAAAATTGAGCTTAGCATAACTAAAATAAAAAGTGAACACATTAAGATTTGAACTTTTACGTCTCAGACAACAGCCTTTTTTTACGTTTCAGCTGAAAATCGGTTGTGCTACTTAAGAAAACTGTACTTAAAGGTGACCTATTATACAAAAATCAGTTTTATAAGTGGTTTAGGAACAGTTGTGTGGTAACAGTGTGTAAATATAGCCAGCCTCTAATGTAATGTAATGTGTATTTATATAGTGCATTTATTATGTATGGCTATACACTCAAAGCGCTTCACATTCATTAGGGGGGGGGAGGGGGATCTCTCCACACCACCACCAGTGTGCAGCATCCACTTGAATGATGTGACGGCAGCCACAGGACAATGGCGCCAGTGCGCTCACCACACACCAGCTATAGGTGGAGTGGAGAGACAGTGATAGAGCCAATTCAGTGGATGGGGAAGATTGAGAGGCCATGATTGATAAGGGCCGATGGATTCGGAGAGAATTCGGCCAGGACACCGAGGCTACACCCCTACTCTTCACGAGAAGTGCCATGGAATTTTTAATGACCACAGAGAGTCAGGACCTCAGTTTCACGTCTCATCCGAAAGACGCTCACTGACAGTATAGCATCCTCTTCACTATACTGGGGCATTAGGGACACAGACCACAGACCCCCTTGCTGGCCTCTCTAACACCACTTCCAACAGCAACCTAGTTTTCCCATGTGGTCTCCCATTCAGGTACTGACCAGGCTCAGCCCTGCTTAGCTTCAGTGAGTCTTGGGCTGCAGGGTGACATGGCCTCTAATTGTAAAAAAATTATTAATTCTATTTTTTATAATCACACTTGAAAAAAACACTGACATTTTCCCTTTGTCATCAGAGGGAGAAAGCCCCACTCATTAATGACCATCTCTCCCTCATTAGCAAAGACATCTTATTTTACATCTTGTAAAAAGGGGCATAATAGGTCCCCTTTCAGCTGCAAATAAATGCATGCATACACTATAGTAAAAATGGTTATGGTTTAGTAAGATAAAATTGAATACTTATCTTTAAAGTTAATATAACCCACTTAAACACTAAGAAAAACAAGAACAGACACTTGGGAACATTCTTGCTCCTAAAATACAAAGAAAACAACAATAAATAAAATTCACAAAGCCCCACGCAAAGCAGAAGAGGGAAAAGGAAGGCTCTGACAAAAGTCAACAAACATTAAAAACAAAAAGGTTTCTAAGAATCAAAGCTAAATATAACGCTGGAAAACATGAGCAGATGCTGTGTGTTCTAGTTTAGTATGCTACAGACACAATTACAGATTTGATCATTCATGCACCACACTATTGCATGAGAATCAACTCAATTCTTGGCCCATTCATCCAAGATGAGAGGTCATGAGGTTGTAGAGTAGAAGTACATGTGTGCAATCCCTCTTGACTACAATAGTGATAATAATAATAATAATAATAATAATAATAATAATAATATACGGCTAGAAGGGCATCTGCCGCAGAAAAACATATGCCAGAGTAATTGGCGGACCATTCCGCTGTGGTGACAGCTAATAAATTAGGGACTAAGTAAATGATAATAATAATAATCAAACAATAAATAGTAATATTAATAATAATTTAAAGATAAATAACAATATGGTAGTAGGAGTAGTAATAATAATAATAATAATAATAATAATAATAGTAATAATAATAATAATAATAATAATAATAATAATATACAGCCGGAAGAGCATCTGCTGCACAATAACATATGCCAGAGTAATAGGTGGATCATTTCGCTAATAATAATAATAATAATAATAATAATAATAATAATAATAATAATAATAATAATAATAATAACAACAACAACAATACTAAAGTTGGTGATGATGAAAGAAATAGTCTGTGATGATATTAAAAACAGTGGAGAAATGAAAGCATTTCAAATGATTTCCTGCACACGTATGAACATTAATGCTTATTTGGATCAAGGTTGGCCTGAGCACAGTGGAAGCATTATCCTTTTAACCCACTGAAATTCCTCAAGTTCCCGACATTAAGTTGGTGGCGAGCGGCTCTCAAGACTAATGAAAAGCCTCTCCAGATGACCGGCAGCCTGCACACACACACATACAAAGACGAGCCCAATGCCGTACTCATACGTTATTTCCTTTGGCCTGGATGTGAAATTCACAGGAAGCTTTGGGGAACACCTGGTGGATGCAGGTGTACGGGGACCAATCTCTGGCCAGGACCCCACAGACCTGCTCATTCCACCCCATTAGATCCATTCAGGAGCCTGAAAGCTCAAGCACAGTCGAGGGCCAAACAGGCATCGGGGGCTCAGGCATCAGAATGGAGCCGGCAGGGCCAGGAAGTCACGTCTGGAGCTGGACGGCGGTCTGGCTTGACTGCACTAAGAGGAATGGAGCGGGCTGGCACTGGGCAGAGTGTCCCCAAAGAGCTCCAGCGACTGTCTTTGTGAGCAGTTAAGTTTATACGGAGGCCAGTTAAAAAGTTCTTGGCATGGCGTCGAGTTGTTTTTGTTTACGATAGACTCCAGTTCCTCTTCCACTGCAAATGAATCACGTATTCGGTATAATAAAAGCTCTACAAGGTGAATCACGTATTCGGTATAATAAAAGCTCTACAAGGTGGAAAGGGTCTTGTTCATGCTTTAATTTTTGCTTTTAATATTTATAGACTAGAAAGATGCTTTAAATTAATCAAAGCAAGGAAGTGTTATGATATTTATAAGGTTAGAGTACTTACAATAAAAGAAAGTCTGTTTTGTTCATAGAACCCTGAAAAATAAAATCATGGTTTCCTTTAGGATGAACATTCCCTTTAACAAATCAGGCATATTTTATACATTATTTAGGGCTCAAAACACAACACACACATCAGCAGTACAGTGAGAGATCCACAACACTGCGCTTTGCCAATAGGCACAGCGAGGGGTACAGAGAGTTCCTGTCTGAAAAGAAGAGAGCTGCTCTAATGTGATGGATTTGAGCTTTAAGCAGTGCAGAGCGTGAGAGCTCAGGGGCTTTGAGAAGACGGGGGCATTCTGAAACAACACACGCAGATCCATTTCATTTGTGTAGACAATTCTGCCATCGTGTACTTCAACTCATGTCTTCCAAACACCTCCACGAAATATAATATAGATTTTAAAGAGCCCCTATTTTGTATTATAAAAGGTCATATTTTGGTCATTCATTCGACTATTTCGTTAAAGACTCAATAGTTTTAAACGCAGTGCACTTTCAGATTTAAACCTCAGCTGGATGTTTTCATTCACTTAGTGCCGTGTTACACGCTGCATGGAAGTGAATTTTCACAAACCCATAATAGGGGCTCTTTAAAAGCTGTTTTTTGTGTTTTGTTCTTTTTGCAATTACAATTAAGGGTGAATGTTCATTCATTCTTTTTCTTTTCAGCTTAATCTGGGGTCGCCACAGCGGAATGAACCGCCAACTTATCCAGCATATGTTTTACGCAGCGGATGCCCTTCCAGCTGCAACCCATCACTGGAAAACATCCACACTCATTCACACACATACACACTCATTCACACGCATACACTACGGACAATTTAGCTTACCTAATTCACCTATACTGCATGTCTTTGGACTTGTGGGGGAAACCGGAGCTTAAGGGTGAATTCATGAAATTTTGTAGAAAATGATTTTCACTCATAAACTTTAATCAAGTACCATAATCTTCCCTTCCTCCCTCAAAATGAAATGGAAATCTTTTAGGGTGGGGCTATCAGTCATTTAGAATCAGAATCAGATCAGAATCAGAATCAGAAGGGCGGGGTTATCCATCATTTAGGGCAGGGCTATCCGTCATTTGGGGCAGGGCTATCATTTAATTAGTGTGGAGTTATAGTCATTTAGGGTGGGGCTATTCTTCATTTAGGGCGGGGTTATCCATCATTTAGGGCAGGGCTATCATTTAATTAGTGTGGAGCTATAGTCATTTAGGGTGGGGCTATTCTTCATTTAGGGCGGGGCTATCAGGGCAAATCACGATTCTGCTCTTCCTTCATCCAATCATCAATCTTCTTTCAACATCTATTTTATTACTATTTTTATTAAGGGTGAATGAGGCTTTTAAAGTCACCATGAAATCAAAAGACACTCTTATTAGTTTTATATGTAAAGAGTAACTGTTGTTATAAACGATGTATCTGTGCAATTCATTATTTTGTAGAAAATCATTTGCATAAACATTAATGAAGTACCACAACCTTCCTATCCCCCCTTTGAAATGATTTTTCTTCCTTCTGGTCACATCGAATTCCTTTAGGGATTTAGGGGCGGGGTTATCTATAATTTAGGGCAGGGCTATCAGTTACTTAGGGCGGGGCTATCTGTAATTTAAGGCGGGGCTATCAGGAAGAATCTTGATTCTGCTCTACCTTCATCCATTCGTCAATCTTCTTTAATCATCTTTCAACAATCCAATCAGTTCACAAAGAACAAAATCATGCACCGCCGTAACCAAAAAACCTTTCTAGATTTCTTTGGCATGTTCATGACTGCTTATGAGAAAATAATCAAGAACAAATCATAATTTTGTGTCTGTTTATTGCTCGTTTATGACTTAGACTGATTTGTTAGGTGTAATAATTTTTTGCGGCTCTTTAATTTGGTTTACACAATATAATTTATATTTTGATAATTGGAATAACTGAATTTCAGTCAAATTGAAAAACCTTCAGGTAAACTGCTTAAAGGGACAGTTCACTCAAAAATGAAAATCCTGTCAT
>CAIGQW010003411.1:460947-476117 GCA_903798125.1 Danio choprae | reverse complement strand
TATATATATATATATATATATATATATATATATATATATATATATACTCATACATACATATATACACACACACACTAAATTTATTAATGCATATTATAAAAAATAAAAATAAAATATAAAAAAATAAAATAACAAAAAAATAACAAAACATTTCTGTATAGCCGAAGCAGAAAATTACTAATAAATTGTATGAAATAAAAAATAAAACTAAACAGAATTTAGTTTTCTTCAGCATTTTGTGCACCTCATGCTCTCCGTCTTCCCAAAAGTTAGGAGGTGAATTGTTTTTGTCCTTCTAGCAGGCAAATGAGAAGAAAAGAGAGAGAGAAGCACAAGCTAAATAAAAGTAGTGGAAAATGAAAGAGAAAAATAGCGAAGGGAAAAGGAGCGAAGACAAACAGCGAGGTGCTGGAAGGTCATGCGGTCGCTGCCAGGTTCCTGGGTTCCCATCCCCTGCTGACAAAGCCTGGCTCTCCATGAATGAGAGATGGAAAAGAAGAGGCTGTGGAGCCCATTCACAAAAAAAGATGGAGAAAGAGAAAGGGACAGAAAGAAAGGGCAGTTTCCCCCCTCCTCCATCTAAAGCCCGGTCCCCACCCGTTCTCGCTGGCAGCAGTTTGAAGCCTCCATTATCTCCTCTTCAGCCGCCTGACACCCCTACACAAGCCAATTATACCACAGTGCTCACCACGGACAAGACCCCTGCTTAATATTAATATCACACACACACACGCACGCACACACACGCACGCACACACGCACATGCGCGCGCACGCACGCACGCACGCACGCACGCACGCACGCACGCACGCACGCACACACGCACACACGCACACACGCACGCACGCACGCACACACACACACAGAGTGAGCAGTGTGAAGATGGAGAAATGTGGTCCACACAACACGGTGTATAACTAATATTGGAGATGTAAACAAAACAGAGGACACTCTTACTCGCACACTCATTTACACACACACACACTTTTACTCACATACTTACACTACTCACTCACTTACACTAGCTCACATTCAAGACACTTGCTTACAGACTCACATGCACACTTTCACTCACACTCTCATTCAAACACTCTCTCACACACACAAGCGCAGTCCTTCAGATACCCTAAACAACACACACACACAAACACACACATACACACCTAGTGGTTAAGGTTTAGATTGGTAGCCAAAAAGCTGTAAACTCAGACTAGAGAGCATCAAACGCCCAAGCAGATTCAATTTTGAGCATTAATTCTCCCAAAAAAAACTGTCTCCATTCACTGCCATATGAATCACCAAGGACCAAAGATTTAGCTTCAAATCTTCTGTAATGTTATACTGAGGTTTAAAAAAAAAAAAGGTCACCAACATCTTAGATGACCTGTGGGTGACTAAATTAACAGGAAATGTTTTTTCAAATTTGCCTGTACATGCTTTTTAACGCTCATTGACTTTATGTTGATTTTATGTATCACTTTGGACCACAGTGAATGATCTACTGAATATGAAAGAGTAATCTTAGCTGTCATGTGAAGATGTGACGCATGTGTTGTCTTTCTTCAACCAACTTTACGTTTCTTCGGTATCATACAATTGACCCCAATAACTCAGTGGCTCCCCCTACTGTACTTCACAGTATCAGCTACTGGGATGAGTTGTATGATACAGAAGAAGAGTAAAGTTGGTTGAAGAAAGACAACACATGCGTGAGTCTCTTTATCTTCACATGACATTAGCTGGGCGAGTAATTCTCACATTTGAGTTAACTAACCCTTTAAACTCAAATGAGATTCAAAATAATAATAATAATAATAATAATAATAATAATAATAATAATATAAACTAAATGATCACATATACATTTTGTGTTTGCATTTGTAAACCTGTTACATTTTAAGACAAAATTATAAGCCCTCCTGTGAACATAATAATAATAATAAAATAATTTCCAAGTGCTGTTTAACAAAGCACGCAACTTTTTTCCGCAGTATTTCTTAAAAGACATTTCTTCTGGTCTTATTTCTTTTAGTTTGGCTAGAATACAAAACTCCTACGGTCAATATTATTAGCTCCTTTTTATGGATTTTTGTTACAGAACAAACCACAGTTGTCTAATGTCTTGCCTAATTACCCCAACTTGGCTAGTTAACCTAATTAACCTAGTTAAGGCTTTAAATTGCACTGTGAGCTGAGTACTAGTATCTTGCAAAATAACTACACTGGAAATAAATGATTTATTGGATTTACTAAAAAACAATTAAGATACTGTCATCATGGCAAAGACAAAATAAATAAGTCATTAGAAATTAATATTAAAACTATTATGTTTAAAAATCTTCTCTTTGTTAAAGAGCACTTGGGATTTACTTGCTGGATTTACTTAATTTTTTTAAGGTCACTGGCTGCAAGCTATTTATATGGACTCAATTTAAACAAACAAATTAAGTTGAACATTACTAAATTTAATTTGTTTCTTTTAATTCAGCCTATTTTTTGCAACCACTTTCCTTAAAAAAAATGAGTAAATCCAATAAATCATATTTTTTTTAGTGCAGGGGGGGCTAATAATTTCATCTTCAGCTGTAGGTGTAATCTATGAACAGCGGTCAAACAGACTGACCTGAGAGCAGAGTAGGTGCCCAGTGAGAGCGAGGAGAAGTCAGGGTGGTAGTACAGATACACAGAGGACACACAAGAGGGCAGGATGTCCAAAACCCCCACGGCTACTATTCTGCCATCCAACCAGTACTGCTGATGAAATGAGCCGTATCCCACATCAGGACCATCAGGAGCAGTCTCAGCCTGGGGGAACAGAGACGGTGCGTTGATTCAGACAAGACATTTACTGAGGAAAAAAAAAAAAAACTTACTTGACAATAGGTCAAAGATGAAGACCTGTTTTGGTTTCAGCATCAAATTAAATGTACGAAAGTGGATTTATATTTAAAGAGTATTAAGTAAATTGTCTACTTTAAAGGGGACCTATTATGCCCCTTTATACAAGGTGTAAAATAAGTCTCTGACATCCCTAGAGTGTGTATGTGAAGTTTCATCTCAAAATACCCCGCAAAAAATGTGTCATCATAACGCACTGTATATTCATTCATTCATTTTCTTTTCGGCTTAGTCCCTTTATTAATCTGGGGTCGCCACAGCGGAATGAACCGCAAACTTATCCAGCATATGTTTTACGCAGCGGATGCCCTTCCAGCTGCAACACATCACTGGGAAACATCCATACACACTCATTCACATACATACACTACGGCCTACCCAATTCACCTATACCACTTTTTTGGACTGTGGGCGAAACCGAAGCACCCGGAGGAAACCCCACACGAACACGGGGAGAACATGCAAACTCCAGACAGAAATGCCAACTGACCCAGCCGGGGCTCGAACCAGCAACCTTCTAGCTGTGAGGCGATTGTGCTACCCACTGCGCCACCGTGCTGCCCCGCACTGTATATATAATTTGTAATTTTTAATTTGTTTTATATTGTTATCAACCATGCTATACACATTGAACTAAGTCAATGTCGAAGAATGCTGTTATTACCTTTGTTGATAACCATGTTTACTAAAAACACAAAGATTAAGTCAAAAAAACAAAAAACAATAGCAAACACTGGTGAATTGTGCTAATGAATATAAAAATGGCTTGGGCTTTGCCATAATATGATAAAGGTGTAAGGTATAATAATATAGAGGCCAGTGATTTACTCAGCATGACATGTTCTAGATTTATCCATAACGTGACATACTTTGTACACATAATCAGAAGGTTAAAAAAAAACAAAGAGTGGGGCTTTGTTTTCATGAACCTTATGTTTTCCACATAATGATTTGATTGAAGGGTGAAACTGGATAAAGGGGAGGGGCTAAAAATATATATTTTATTTACAAACTTTCTTTGTGCATGCAATGATGAATTGTGGAAAAATACCAGAAATATGCATTATGGATTAAACAGTCAACTCTGATCTAACTTCAACCTTCACATTTCCAAATTAGTATGATCATGCACATCAACTAAAACGGCTGAAATAAAGTTTGTGAAATATGTTCCTGTGTGTGATCCTAAAAGCGAGTCAATTAGTCCTCAAACTATTTGAGAGTCTGTGTTCGCAAAGGAACACAGGGTGTACAGTAGCTTACTAATAGTTCCCACATGTGTGCTGAGAGCTGTGTATGTGTGTGTGTAGTGGAAGTCCATGCCAGGCACACACAAACTACAAGAGGCAATTTAATAAAAACCCTTGCACGAACAAAATCAATCTCCACACTGAAATCCTGTGCAGGAGGGCGAATTTTTTACCGTGTTTAAAATGTATGTATAAATCAGGGGCGGCAGTGAAGAAAGAAAAAAAACAACTACTGTTGAGTCTGAAGATGAAAGCACACATTCCTTCGTGTGACATGAGTGCAGTCGTGTCTGAATATATGTCTGCTGTTTTGGACAGCCGTAAAACCCCAAACCGTTACCTGCACCAGATCGTATTCCCACTCAAACCTTCACGCTGGCTTTTTTCAATCAAGCGGTTTATCGAGGAGGGTGCTTTATTCACCCTAGTCCACCAATGAGGAACTTTATTCACCCTAGTCCACCAATGAGACTTCAATGGTTTGTGTGGGAGGGGAACCACGGAGCCGTAGCTGTAATGGGATCTCTCCGCGGCCCATCTGGGTCCAGTTAGACCTGCAGGAAAGCGGCTCGTTATCACAACACCAGGGGAGCCACTCGGGCCAATCCCTTCAGTATGAGGAGCTTTAGACACTGCCGTGCTGCGGTCACTCACCTCCAAATTAAAACCAACACAGAAACATCACAAATGCCACTCACTTCACAAAAAGCCTACACTCTACACTCTAACAATAAAAGTAAAAATGCTTCAAACTACTTTTATAAAATGAGTTGAAACAACACAATTCTTATATTTTTAGCCAGCAGCTAGCTCTCTGCAACTCTCACATGGTCGCCCACTGAAGCTAAGAAGGGCTGCGCCTGGTCAGTACCTGGATGGGAGATCACATGGGAAAGCTAGGTTGCTGCTGGAAGTGGTGCTGTGCTCAACCTGCAGTCTGTGTAGGTCCTAACGCCCCAGTATAGTGAAGGGGACTCTATACGGCTTAGTGAGCGCCGTCTTTCAGATGAGACGTTAAACCGAGGTCCTGACTCTCTGTAGTCGTTAAAATTCCCAGGATGTCCTTTGAAAAAGAGTAGGGATCTATCCTCGGCATCCTAGCCTAATTTGCCCACTGGCCTCTGTCCATCATGGCCTCCATCCCCATATCATAGTTGGCTTCATCACTCTGTCTCCTCTCCACCAATCAGCTGGTGTGTGGTGTGCGGTCTGGCGCAATATGGCTGCCGTCGTGTCATCCAGGTGGATGCTGCACACTGGTTGTGGATGAGGAGTTCCCCCCCCAAAAATGTGTAAAGTGCTTTGAGCGTCCAGAAAAGTGCTATATAAATGTAAGGAATTATTATTATTATTATTATTATTATTATTGGGGGACAACTTAATTGCTTTATGTTCAATCCACTTCAATCTGTAAAAATGATTAAGTTATCTTAATTGATTTATATTGGGACAAAATGAAGGAATTGTGTGGAACCCTGCATTTTTTTTGTGCTTAAGTGCAAAAAAAAGTGTTTAAGTGTTTTAGTCCTTTGGAATAACGAGATATTGACAATTTATCAGTCAATAAAACAATTTACTGTACATTTTAGTTCAGTCCTGTAGAAACTAGCATCGTTCAAAGTACAAACTTAGTTCCATCACTAAACTGCTATACACTCTCAGAAATAAAGCTACAAATGCTGTCACTGGGGCGGTCCCTTTTCAAAAAATACACTTTTGTACATTACAGCTGCACATTAGTACCTTTAGGGTACACTTTTGTATCTTTAATATTCACTTTTGTACCTTTAAGGTACAATGAGGTACAGATTTGTACTTTTTAGGTATTAATATGTACCGTTATGGACCTGTTAGGAACAAAGTACCTTTTGAAAAGGTTCCGCCCCAGTGACAGATTTTGTACCTTCATTTCTGAAAGTGTACGGGTTACAATCTCCAAAAGAAGTGTTACAATAAGTCTCTCATTTGCCCTGGCGGGACCACATTCCAGTCCGATAGGTTAGTTATTTTCATTCAGTGCGCTCGTCCAGTGGGTTGACGTTTTAAACTAGCTGTCAGCATTAAGTACACACAGCCGCTCAAGATGAAGGTGCTTTCATTGCGCTGCTAGCGGCTATGATTAAGGGCTTGCGGTGAAACGGAGAGCTTTTGGCACCACATGTGCCGGGGTTTGTTTCTGTCAGAACCAGACCGGACTCAAATCCAACGTCTGTCATGCTAACTTACCCTCCGGCAGCGGAGAGAGCCGCTAAAACAACGTTAAGCTCTCAGCACCACCTGCCAGCCGCCCATCTTTCATCCATAATGATCTAACGGTATTCTCGAGATTGCTTTTTTGCCCTGTTATAATGAAGCACAGCCTCTGCAGAAGTATTTGGCGGTACAGGTTTCAGGTGTGTTTGTGTAGCCGTGACCGAAGTGCGGGAAATGGCGTCACCTTGACCTCTGGATGACCTTAGTGAACCGCCTAATGACGGCGTCTGTGCCACTGTGAAGGCAAGCAAAACAGAGATGAAGCCAACAATAAAGGCAGGGGCCCAAATCACAAACATATGGTGGCCTGTGTTGGGCTTTGTTTGGCTGTGCAGTGGCGTCCCGTTTGCAGCAGGCTGTTTGTCAGGCTGTTAACATTCCTCTTTCATTTACAATACAGTGGCTCTTCTGTGCTGGAGAAACAATGAATGAGGTTAACGTACGCTGCAACCCAGCTAGCCAAGCGCATTCTGCTGTACAGGAGGCTGCACAATAAAATGTTAAGAATTGTGTTTCTTTACCTCATATTAAATTAAAAGCAGCAAAAGTCATGTGCAGTATCCAAATGCTGGTTTCACAATAAATAAAAAAAATACTATGTATTAATAAATAACAAGAATCGCTGAGATGTATAGAGATGCACATTTGTATATTACGGATTTCATATTATGCACATTCAGCATATTATATTCATTCATTCATTTTCATTTCGCCTTAGTCCCTTTATTAATCTGGGGTCGCCACAGCGGAATGAACCGCCAACTTATCCAGCATATGTTTTATGCAGCGGATGCCCTTCCAGCTGCAACCCATCTCTGGGAAACATCCATACACACCCATTCACACTCATACACTACGGACAATTTAGCTTACCCAATTCACCTATACCGCATGTCTTTGGACTTGTGGGGGAAACCGGAGCACCCGGAGAAAACCCACGCCAACACGGGGAGAACATGCAAACTCCACACAGAAACGCCAACTGACACAGCCAAGGCTCGAACCAGCGACCTTCTTGCTGTGAGGCAAACGTGCTACCCACTGCGCCACCATGAGGCCCTCAGCATATTATAGTACAATAAAATGTCATTTAAAGACTTAACGTTAATTAGGCAAGTCATTGGACAACAGTGGTTTGTTCTATAGCCAATCAAAATAAATTAATTTCTAATAACATTAATCTTAGCAGTTTGTTTTCGTATTCCAGCCAAACTAAAAGAAATAAGACTTTCTGTAGAAAAAAAACAAATGAGAGAATGTGTGTAAAATGTACAAGCTCTGTTAAACAGCACAAAAAAAGAGAGAACACGCATTTTTTGCTCTCTCTCCCTTTCTTTTACTGTATCTATGTATACACACACATAAACAACACAGGCTCATTATGGATACATACCCCTGTCTACATTTCTGGAGAGCGCAAATTATGTAGCCGGAGATACGTCTGGCTGCATTTCGTCTTTAAAACGAACGCTACGGGGCGGTATGACGCCGCCAACAGCTTCTGCTCCTTCATGCGCTACCATCTACCTCCGTACATACAGCTCTTCCGGTGTTTGCCCAGTGGCTCGCCGCATACGTCGGCGGACTTGGAACGTGGAGCGGAGTTGACCGTGACGATGGATTTCGAGTCTAGCAAAGAACGGTTCCAGAAACCAGGTAAAACAAAATCTAAATAAATAAATAAATAAACAACAGGCTGAAAATGTGGTGAAATAACACGGCCTAATTTTCTCTTTCTAGATTGCTTTTTAAAACACTATCGGTTAGGTTAAGGGATGGGGGTGGGTCAGTCGGTCAGTCAGTCGGTTGACAGCAAGCTGGCCTGGTCGGCTGAAGTGTATATTGCACCCTCTGGTGGATTTATGCGAGAAGAGGCGCGAGAAATTTGAGATCATCAAAAAAAAACACAGTGGCCTCTGGCGTATTTGCAAAAACTGCGAGAAGACATTCAATTCAATTCATGTTTATTTATATAGTGCTTGTACAATGTAGATTGTGTCAAAGCAGTTTAACATAGAAGTTCTAGTAAATTGAAACTCTGTCAGTCCAGTTTTCAGTTCAGTGTGGTTTCATTTTCACTGCTGAAAAGCAAATCCATCCCCAAACCACAAGTCCCAAACCAAGCAAGCCAGTGGCGAGGAACAAAACTTCACCAATTGACGAAAGTGACGGAAAAAAACCTTGGGAGAAACCAGGCTCAGTTGGGCACGACCATTTCTCCTCTAGCCAACATATACGACATACCTCCAGTTACGTATTTCGCTGTCCTCAGAAATGTATGCCTGTGCATGTATCCGCAGTGAGCCTGGGTTGCGCATAAACACACACGTAAAATTTTCTTATATGAATAACATAAAATAATAATCATGCTATATTTATCTTTAATCATTTTAAATATTCATTTACAATGAATTAATAATTAAAATGTCATATATTAATAATTTAATGATGTGAATATATTTAAAATATTTCCTTTTTTCTTACACGGAGAGATAAAACTAGAGATAATTATCATTAATCATGACAATATTTTCCTCTCAATTTATTCCTCTAGCACCCTCTTGTAGTCCCTATACCCTCAATTTGAAAGCCCATTATACCATATAGCAAATTTATGTAAATGTAAGTCATTATGTGCCTGGATTCACCCTGTAACATATTCTAGAGCAGTTACACAGATATTCACAATCTGACTTTCTGAGTATAGTGCAACAGAAAATCAAATACCCCATTATATTATATTACATCCCATTTATTGACTACAGTGATTATTCCCGCAGAGCATTAAATGTCAAAGCATCATTCCTCAAACACGGACCCTAGAGAAGCACTGGGAACGCTGCAGGACTCAAATGTTATTCGAGTCACACAGGCACTCTAAACACACAGCGCTCATTAGACGCAGCGCTCAGCGATGGCTCATTTAACCCCGCGTGGAAACAGCAGCGCTCCATTACGACTGCCATTTTTCTCAGAGCCGGAACTCACGGAATGGCACGGCACGCTCCTGTCCCGAAAACAGCTCCCTCTGCGACCCAGATGCACCGCCATACACGCTGAGCTCTGATTACATTACGGGGAACTGTTTATTAATGTGCTAATGATTTCATGGTGTGCAATCCCTCAGATGAGAATGTCTAAATGTGGAGTGGAACGCAGGCATGGAGTGTTGATAAGAAAGTGTCTGGTGCATCTGGAGAGGAGAGAGTGTGTCCTACAGGTGGTTTGTCTTAAATGTATTATATTTAGATATAAACTTTTTAACAAACCCACTCCAGATTGTAGAGGCAGATTACAGATTGAAAATGTTATTATTATAATCATGATACTACCATGGTACAATTTCTACCTATATACTGTAAACAATAAGATACACAGTCAATCACTAACTGAGACCAAGTTTATAATAATTCGACTTTTTTAAATTAGTTTTTGTGTTTTTACAGTTTATAAGTTTTAGCATTATTATCACAATATTATTATGGGGAGAATTCTTACCTGTTGATCTCAGTTGTAAGAGCAACAAATAATAACTTGACTTCTAATTGATCATTTGGAAAAGTGGCAGAAGGTCACAAATACTGCAGAAGACCTATTGGAACCCGCGTGGACCCAAGATTCTCACAGAAATCAGTCAAGTTTGGTGAAGGAAAAATCATGGTTTGGGTTACATTCAGTATGGGGGCGAGCAAGAGATCTGCAGAGTGGATGGCAACATCGACAGCCTGAGGTATCAAGACATTTGTGCTGCCCATTACATTACAAACCACAGGAGAGGGCAAATTCCTCAGCAGGATAGCGCTCCTCATACTTTAGCCTCCACATCAAAGTTCCTGAAAGCAAAGAAGGTCAAGGTGCTCCAGGATTGGCCAGCCCAGTCACCAGACATGAACATTATTGAGCATGTCTGGGGTAAGATGAAGGAGGAGGCATTGAGAATGAATCCAGAGAATCTTAATGAACTCTGGGAGTCCTGCAAGAATATTTTCTTTGCCATTCCAGTTGACTTTATTAATAAGTTATTTGAGTCATTGAAGAGATGTATAGATGCAGTCCTCCAAGCTCATGGGAGTCACACAATATTCATTCTTTTTCCACTGCACCATGACTTTGTATTCTATACTGTACATTATTTCTTTTAAGTGACAAGACTTAACACTGTCTTAATTAAATAATTAAAAATCAAGGCATGATCATATTTTATTTTGGTGAAATAAGCGTAATCTAGAGGCCTTTGCCTTTCATATAAGCCACTTCTGATACCAAATGATCAACTAGAGGTCAAGTTGTTATTTGTTGTTCCTAAAACCTGGATAGGCGACAAGACTTTTGTGAGGTAGTGTATAGTTTTTCTTTTTCTTTGAGTTTTTCTAAATAACTCTAGATTATAAGAGTTAACAAAACATCTCCAGTGTCAAAAGCACAGTTTAGTGTTTTCACAGGTTACATTAACTCGTGTAAACAGCCCCTGAATCCAAAACCATACTAATGCAACAAACACATTAAAAACTATGAAGAATTCAGACAAACTTCATATTAAAGCTCATACTGTACAGAGCTGAACATCCATAGTTTGCATTTTATGACAAAAGTATTAAATACAGAACACAAAAAAAAGATGTTTTTGGTATCACTCTACAATAAGGTTGTATTAGCTAATGTTAGTTAATGCATTTACTAACATGAACAAACAATGAACAATACATTCATTACAGTATTTGTTCATGTGAGTTAATGAAATTGAATTGGAATGGAATTATTCCTTGTTAGTTCATGTTAACTCAAGATGCATTAACTAATGTTAACAAGCATGAATTTGGATGTTAATAATGTATTAGTCAATAATTAAATATTATTAATAAATGCTGTACAAGTATAGTTCATAATTAATGTAATAAATACATTAACTAATGAAACCTTAATGTAAAGTTTGACCGATGTTTTTCTATAAATTCCTGCAGATGACTGACGTGTTTGGCAGCAAGCCAGACTTTCCACCCCAGAATGAGTGCTTATGAATTCTGAAAATGATTATTCATTTATGCGAATTATTATTTTATTTCAGTTCGTTTTTCAGTGACTGATGTTAGATTCGGCAGCACGGTGGCGCAGTGGGTAGCACAATCGCCTCGCAGCAAGAAGGTCGCTGGTTCGAGCCCTGGCTGGGTCAGCTGGCGTTTCTGTGTGGAGTTTGCATGTTCTCTCCGTGTTGGTGTGGGTTTCCTCCGGGTGCTCTGGTTTCCCCCACAAGTCCAAAGACATGCGGTACAGGTGAACTGGGCAAGCTAAATTGTCTGTAGTGTATGTGTGTGAATGGGTGTGTATGGATGTTTCCCAGTGATGGGTTGCAGCTGGAAGGGCATCCGCTGCGTAAAACATATGCTGGATAAGTTGGCGGTTCATTCCGCTGTGGTGATCCCAGATTAATAAAGGGACTAAGCCGAAAAGAAAATGAATGAATGATGTTAGTTTCATTTCAGTTTAGTTTTGTCTTATTAATTACAACTTCTTCTTTTTTTACCAATAGGTTTAGCCTTAATTTAAGTTATCATTAACTAAAATAACCTTGACTGAGACGCCGACATTTAAACTAGCCACGGCTTGACACTGGAGGTAAAAACTAAAGGAAAGCAATAGCATAAATGTTGTGCACGCATGTGGAAAAAAAACAGGGGTATGAGGCAAAGGCAGGGTTTGAGGTCTATAAAATCCTGACGACTAATTACACAACACCACTGTTAACGAGCATTTCCCCTCAGGACAGACATTGTAGGTCAATAAAAAGACATTTAAAACGGCAAACAGAAACAGACATACAAATGCAACACAGGCGTACATGAGGAGAAGGGCAAGTCGATGACGCAAAACACGCCATGTGACACACACACGTTTACAAACACACACAAACACGCCAAGATAAATACAACCAGGTGAATGAGCCGAATTCACGCTAATGGCAAATCTACAATTAAGTTGGTTTGCTTTTGACTTTGGAGGCGAAGTTCAAATAGTGTTATTGTTCATGCATCTTTAGCCAGCGGATAAGCTACATGTGCAAACGGTTCAGAGGTCGATCCGAGGATTTCTGCATGCAGATCCCTTTATCTGCACACACACTTAATGCTTCATCAGTTTCAACACATCTGACCAGAGGTGATGTACAGTTGAAGTCAGAATTAATCTTCTGGAGAAAGACTTATTTGCTTTATTTCGGCTAAAATAAAAGCAGTTTTTATTTTTTTAAAACCATTTTAAGGTCAATATTATTAACCCCATTGAGCAATATTTATTTTCGATTGTCTACAGAACAAACCACTGTTATACAATGTCTTGCCTAATTACCCTAACTTGCCTAATTAACCTAGTTAAGCCTTTACATGTCACTTTAAGCTGAATACAAGTATCTTGGAAAAATATCTAGTCAAATATTATGTACTGTCATCATGGCAAAGATAAAAGAAATCAGTTATTAGAAATGAGTTATTAAAACTATTACATTTAGAAATGTGTTGAAAAAAAATCTTTCCGTTGAACAGAAATTGGGGGAAAAATATACAGGGGGGCTCATAATTCTGACTTCAACTGTATTAATTCCATAAATAATAATAAACTTTATTTTCTGTAATGCCTTTAAAGTGCATCTCAATGTGCTAAACACAGAAGAAGGTTCCCATTATAATAACAATAAAAGGTAAAAAGAACATCATTCGGTACATATGACACCAAGCAATCACTTAAACGCCAATCTGTAGGATTTCACAACCCAAAACCTCACTAACATTATAATAAAAAATAAAACAAACAATAAGGTAACACTTTATTTTGATGGTCTATTTGAGTATTAGTAGACTGTCTGCTTAATATCTGCTGATGATGCTCCTTCAACAGACATTTAACTGACTATAAGAAACTTTGCAAGTGCAGGTCAACTTACACTAACCCTAACCCTAACCCAGACCCTAACCAACAGTCTACTTATACTCTAATGAGAATTAGTTGGTACGTAGATGCAATGTAACTTCAATTCAACAAATAGATCATCAAAATAAAGTGTGCTAAAAAATAAATTAAATAAAACAAACGCTTGATTGGGAAAGACAGTAAAGATGCTAAATATTTATATATCCAATAAATGCAAAACAGAATATTTTGATTTCAAATCAATGCAAAATAATTATTATATATAAATAAAAACCATTACCTGAAATAAAATACAAATAATATTGTAAAAATACTGTAAAAAATATTTGTAAATTAGCAGTTTTACATATTTTGTAATTCATGTTTTTATTTTTCCCAGATTATTTATGCTTTGAGTTGCATTATGGGACCTTGATTTTTCTTCCAACAACTTTTAACCTTGAAAAGTTAAAAAAGTGACTTTTATGGTCATTTTAATAGTTTAAAGTGATATATTGTCTGGGTGGTGTTGTATATTATGCTACAGAATATTACGCTATTTTACAGACTTATTTCTCTATATATTATTTCTTATACATTATATTATCTCAAGCTACTAAAATGTCAATAAAAGTCACTTTGTTAAACTGTAGAGTTGAATTTTCAACATCAAAAGTGCGCAGAGCAGAGATCAACATCCCATAATGCAACTCACAAACGTAAATAAACAGAAAACAACATACAGAAACTATTAATTAACAGATATTTTTTACAGTGTAATCATGAAAACAATCATTTTCACAACAATTTTAATCTGTTGTCAACTTTGATAATTATAATAATGTTTCTTGAGCAGCAAATCAGTGTGTCAGAATGAATGACACTAAAGACTGGAGTAATGATGCTGAAAATTCAGCTTTGACATCACAAAAAAGTAATAATTTTACCAACTATTTAAACAGAAAACAGTTATTTTAAATTGTAATTATATTACCAAATTTACTGTATTTTAGTCAAATAAATGCAGCCTCTGTGAAAACAATAAAAGAAACACACACACACAGATTAATGGATGTTTGTAAAAGAACGTAAAATAAAAGGTATATATATATGTACACATATATACGCCGTCAGCAGCAGTAATGCTGGAGCGTCTGGCTAGCAGCCTTGATGGGGTGATAAAAGCATGTTTCCTATAAATGGTAACAATCTTCATTAGCACGAAGGGGAAGCAGAGTGCACATGTGTTTCCCTCCATATCCCCTGCCTTACAAATGTGGAAAAGTTTAATAAGGAGCCCTATAAGCCACCTGCAACCTAAAATCTACATGTTATAGATATACATCGACACTTTCACCAAATAGATTAATGTGCAAATGTGTCAAAGGCAATCTGCAGATATTGAAAAAAAGAAAAGCTTTTTGTTCATTGAAATACAGTTGAAGTCTAAATTATTCGCCCTCCTGTGAATAGTGTTTTTTATATATTTCCCAAATGATGTTTAACAGAGGGAAGAATTTTTCACAGTATTTCCTATAATGTTTTTTTCTTCTGGAGAAAATCGTATTTGTTTTATTTCGGCTAAAATAAAAGCGGTGTTTAATTTTTTAAAAACCATTTTAAGGTCAATATTATTATTTTTTAATTGTCTACAGAACAAAATACATTTCAAGAGTTCACACTTAGATAATGCTCAACTATTATAGCAGGTTCGGCATGCTGTCCCGGGAGAGAACCCTAGATGAGCCCAAGGTTCCCGCCTGGTTAATGAGCATTAGGAGGGACACAAGATGAGGTATTTCTTGAGAGCCCCTAGTTCGTGTTTTACCTATACTTTGGTTAATATGGTGGTTCTAATTGGTTCAGTAT